>CM026403.1:73768976-73799729 GCA_014843695.1 Archivesica marissinica
AGTAGACTTATCGTATGTGAGTAGCCGACACTAGTAGACTTATCGTATGTGAGTAGTCTGCGATGGTAGACTTACCGTATGTGAGTAGTCGGCAATGGTAGACTTACCGTATGTGAGTAGCCGACACTAGTAGACTTATCGTATGTGAGTAGTCGGCGATGGTAGACTTACCATATGTGAGTAGATGGTGATGGTAGACTTACCGTATGTGAGTAGTCAGCAATGGTAAACTTACCGTATGTGTGTAGATGGCGATGGTAGATTTACTGTATGTGAGTAGCCGACGATGGTAGACTTACCGTATGTGAGTAGTCGGCAATGGTAGACTTACCGTATGTGAGTAGTCGGCGATGGTAGAATTACCGTATGTGAGTAGTCAGCGATGGTAGACTTACCGTATGTGAGTAGTCGGCGATGGTAGACTTACTGTATGTGAGTAGTCAGTGATGGTAGACTTATCGTATGTGAGTAGCCGATACTAGTAGACTTATCGTATGTGAGTAGCCGACACTAGTAGACTTATCGTATGTGAGTAGTCGGCGATGGTAGACTTACCGTATGTGAGTAGTCGGCAATGGTAGACTTACCGTATGTGAGTAGCCGACACTAGTAGACTTATCGTATGTGAGTAGTCGGCGATGGTAGACTTACCGTATGTGAGTAGTCGGCAATGGTAGACTTACTGTATGTGAGTAGTCGGCGATGGTAGACTTACCATATGTGAGTAGCCGACACTAGTAGACGTATCGTATGTGAGTAGTCGGCGATGGTAGACTTACTGTATGTGAGTAGTCGGCGATGGTAGACTTACCGTATGAGTAGTCGGCGATGGTAGACTTACCGTATGTGAGTAGCCGGCACTGGTAGACTTACCGTATGTGAGTAGTCAGCGATGGTAGACTTACCGTATGTGAGTAGTCAGCGATGGTAGACTTATCGTATGTGTGTAGTCAGCGATGGTAGTCTTACCGTATGTGAGTAGTCAGTGATGGTAGACTTACCGTATGTGAGTAGCCGGCAATGGTAGACTTACCGTATGTGAGTAGTCAGTGATGGTAGACTTACCGTATGTGAGTAGTCGGCAATGGTAGACTTACCGTATGTGAGTAGTCGGCAATGGTAGACTTACCGTATGTGAGTAGTCAGCGATGGTAGACTTACCGTATGTGAGTTGTCAGCGATGGTAGACTTACCGTATGTGAGTAGTCAGTGATGGTAGACTTACCGTATGTGAATAGTCGGCGATGGTAGACTTACCGTATGTGAGTAGTCGGTGATGGTAGACTTACCGCATGTGAATAGTCGGCGATGGTAGACTTACTGCATGTGAATAGCCGGCAATGGTAAACTTACCGTATGTGAGTAGTCGGTGATGGTAGACTTACCGCATGTGAATAGTCGGCGATGGTAGACTTACTGTATGTGAGTAGTCGGTGATGGTAGACTTACTGTATGTGAGTAGTCGGTGATGGTAGACTTACTGTATGTGAGTAGTCGGCGATGGTAGACTTACTGTATGTGAGTAGTCAGTGATGGTAGACTTACCGTATGTGAGTAGTCGGCAATGGTAGACTTACCGTATGTGAGTAGTCAGCGATGGTAGAATTACCGTATGTGAGTAGTCAGTGATGGTAGACTTACCGTATGTGAGTAGTCGGCAATGGTAAACTTACCGTATGTGTGTAGATGGCGATGGTAGATTTACTGTATGTGAGTAGCCGACGATGGTAGACTTACCGTATGTGAGTAGTCGGCAATTGTAAACTTACCGTATGTGTGTAGATGGCGATGGTAGATTTACTGTATGTGAGTAGCCGACGATGGTAGACTTACCGTATGTGAGTAGTCGGCAATGGTAAACTTACCGTATGTGTGTAGATGGCGATGGTAGATTTACTGTATGTG
The DNA here is from genome assembly GCA_014843695.1 of Archivesica marissinica. Lineage (NCBI taxonomy): Eukaryota > Metazoa > Mollusca > Bivalvia > Venerida > Vesicomyidae > Archivesica > Archivesica marissinica. Next base: position 73,770,882 of record CM026403.1, read on the forward strand.
AGTAGCCGACGATGGTAGACTTACCGTATGTGAGTAGTCGGCAATGGTAGACTTACTGTATGTGAGTAGTCGGCGATGGTAGAATTACCGTATGTGAGTAGTCAGCGATGGTAGACTTACCGTATGTGAGTAGTCGGCGATGGTAGACTTACTGTATGTGAGTAGTCAGTGATGGTAGACTTATCGTATGTGAGTAGCCGATACTAGTAGACTTATCGTATGTGAGTAGCCGACACTAGTAGACTTATCGTATGTGAGTAGTCTGCGATGGTAGACTTACCGTATGTGAGTAGTCGGCAATGGTAGACTTACCGTATGTGAGTAGCCGACACTAGTAGACTTATCGTATGTGAGTAGTCGGCGATGGTAGTCTTACCGTATGTGAGTAGATGGTGATGGTAGACTTACCGTATGTGAGTAGTCGGCAATGGTAAACTTACCGTATGTGTGTAGATGGCGATGGTAGATTTACTGTATGTGAGTAGCCGACGATGGTAGACTTACCGTATGTGAGTAGTCGGCAATGGTAGACTTACCGTATGTGAGTAGTCGGCGATGGTAGAATTACCGTATGTGAGTAGTCAGCGATGGTAGACTTACCGTATGTGAGTAGTCGGCGATGGTAGACTTACTGTATGTGAGTAGTCAGTGATGGTAGACTTATCGTATGTGAGTAGCTGATACTAGTAGACTTATCGTATGTGAGTAGCCGACACTAGTAGACTTATCGTATGTGAGTAGTCGGCGATGGTAGACTTACCGTATGTGAGTAGCGGCAATGGTAGACTTACCGTATGTGAGTAGTCGGCATGGTAACTTACCGTATGTGAGTAGCGGCAATGGTAGACTTACTGTATGTGAGTAGTCGGCGATGGTAGACTTACCGTATGTGAGTAGCCGACACTAGTAGACTATCGTATGTGAGTAGTCGGCGATGGTAGACTTACCATGTGATAGCGCGATGGTAGACTTACCGTATGTGAGTAGTCGATGGTAACACAAAAAAAAACAAACACAAAGTAGACTTATCGTATGTGAGTAGTCGGCGATGGTAGACTTACCGTATGTGAGTAGTCGGCAATGGTAGACTTACCGTATGTGAGTAGCCGACACTAGTAGACTTATCGTATGTGAGTAGTCGGCGATGGTAGACTTACCGTATGTGAGTAGTCGGCAATGGTAGACTTACTGTATGTGAGTAGTCGGCGATGGTAGACTTACCGTATGTGAGTAGCCGACACTAGTAGACGTATCGTATGTGAGTAGTCGGCGATGGTAGACTTACCGCATGTGAATAGTCGGCGATGGTAGACTTACCGTATGTGAGTAGTCGGTGATGGTAGACTTACCGCACGTGAGTAGTCGGTGATGGTAGACTTACCGTATGTGAGTAGCCGACACTAGTAGACGTATCGTATGTGAGTAGTCGGTGATGGTAGACTTACCGTATGTGAGTAGCCGGCACTGGTAGACTTACCGTATGTGAGTAGCCGGCACTGGTAGACTTACCGTATGTGAGTAGTCAGCCATGGTATACTTACCGTATGTGAGTAGTCAGCGATGGTAGACTTATCGTATGTGTGTAGTCAGCGATGGTAGAATTACCGTATGTGAGTAGTCAGTGATGGTAGACTTATCGTATGTGAGTAGTCAGTGATGGTAGACTTACCGTATGTGAGTAGTCAGCGATGGTAGACTTACCGTATGTGAGTAGTCAGTGATGATAGACTTACCGTATGTGAATAGTCGGCGATGGTAGACTTACCGTATGTGAGTAGTCGGTGATGGTAGACTTACCGCATGTGAGTAGTCGGTGATGGTAGACTTACCGCATGTGAATAGTCGGCGATGGTAGACTTACTGCATGTGAATAGCCGGCAATGGTAAACTTACCGTATGTGAGTAGTCGGTGATGGTAGACTTACCGCATGTGAATAGTCGGCGATGGTAGACTTACTGTATGTGAGTAGTCGGTGATGGTAGACTTACTGTATGTGCGTAGTCGGTGATGGTAGACTTACTGTATGTGAGTAGTCGGCGATGGTAGACTTACTGTATGTGAGTAGTCGGTGATGGTAGACTTACTCTATGTGAGTAGTCGGTGATGGTAGACTTATCGTATGTGAGTAGTCAGTGATGGTAGACTTACCGTATGTGAGTAGTCAGCGATGGTAGACTTACCGTATGTGAGTAGTCGGCGATGGTAGACTTACCGTATGTGAGTAGCCGGCAATGGTAGACTTACCGTATGTGAGTAGTCAGTGATGGTAGACTTACCGTATGTGAGTAGTCAGTGATGGTAGACTTACCGTATGTGAGTAGTCAGCGATGGTAGACTTATCGTATGTGTGTAGTCAGCGATGGTAGAATTACCGTATGTGAGTAGTCAGTGATGGTAGACTTACCGTATGTGAGTAGTCAGTGATGGTAGACTTACCGTATGTGAGTAGTCAGCGATGGTAGACTTACCGTATGTGAGTAGTCAGTGATGGTAGACTTACCGTATGTGAATAGTCGGCGATGGTAGACTTACCGTATGTGAGTAGTCGGTGATGGTAGACTTACCGTATGTGAGTAGTCGGTGATGGTAGACTTACCGCATGTGAATAGTCGGCGATGGTAGACTTACTGCATGTGAATAGCCGGCAATGGTAAACTTACCGTATGTGAGTAGTCGGTGATGGTAGACTTACCGCATGTGAATAGTCGGCGATGGTAGACTTACTGTATGTGAGTAGTCGGTGATGGTAGACTTACTGTATGTGAGTAGTCGGTGATGGTAGACTTACTGTATGTGAGTAGTCGGCAATGGTAGACTTACCGTATGTGAGTAGTCAGTGATGGTAGACTTACCGTATGTGAGTAGTCGGTGATGGTAGACTTACCGTTTGTGAGTAGTCGGTGATGGTAGACTTACCGTATGTGAGTAGTCGGCAATGGTAGACTTACCGTATGTGAGTAGTCGGCAATGGTAGAATTACCGTATGTGAGTAATCGGCAATGGTAGACTTACCGTATGTGAGTAGTCAGCGATGGTAGAATTACCGTATGTGAGTAGTCGGTGATGGTAGACTTACCGTATGTGAGTAGTCAGTGATGGTAGACTTACCGTATGTGAGTAGTCGGCAATGGTAGACTTACCGTATGTGAGTAGTCAGCGATGGTAGAATTACCGTATGTGAGTAGTCAGTGATGGTAGACTTACCGTATGTGAGTAGTCGGCAATGGTAAACTTACCGTATGTGTGTAGATGGCGATGGTAGATTTACTGTATGTGAGTAGCCGACGATGGTAGACTTACCGTATGTGAGTAGTCGGCAATTGTAAACTTACCGTATGTGTGTAGATGGCGATGGTAGATTTACTGTATGTGAGTAGCCGACGATGGTAGACTTACCGTATGTGAGTAGTCGGCAATGGTAAACTTACCGTATGTGTGTAGATGGCGATGGTAGATTTACTGTATGTGAGTAGCCGACGATGGTAGACTTACCGTATGTGAGTAGTCGGCAATGGTAGACTTACTGTATGTGAGTAGTCGGCGATGGTAGAATTACCGTATGTGAGTAGTCGGCGATGGTAGACTTACCGTATGTGAGTAGTCGGCGATGGTAGACTTACTGTATGTGAGTAGTCAGTGATGGTAGACTTATCGTATGTGAGTAGCCGATACTAGTAGACTTATCGTATGTGAGTAGCCGACACTAGTAGACTTATCGTATGTGAGTAGTCTGCGATGGTAGACTTACCGTATGTGAGTAGTCGGCAATGGTAGACTTACCGTATGTGAGTAGCCGACACTAGTAGACTTATCGTATGTGAGTAGTCGGCGATGGTAGACTTACCATATGTGAGTAGATGGTGATGGTAGACTTACCGTATGTGAGTAGTCGGCAATGGTAAACTTACCGTATGTGTGTAGATGGCGATGGTAGATTTACTGTATGTGAGTAGCCGACGATGGTAGACTTACCGTATGTGAGTAGTCGGCAATGGTAGACTTACCGTATGTGAGTAGTCGGCGATGGTAGAATTACCGTATGTGAGTAGTCGGCGATGGTAGACTTACTGTATGTGAGTAGTCAGTGATGGTAGACTTATCGTATGTGAGTAGCCGATACTAGTAGACTTATCGTATGTGAGTAGCCGATACTAGTAGACTTATCGTATGTGAGTAGCCGACACTAGTAGACTTATCGTATGTGAGTAGTCAGCGATGGTAGACTTACCGTATGTGAGTAGTCGGCGATGGTAGACTTACTGTATGTGAGTAGTCAGTGATGGTAGACTTATCGTATGTGAGTAGCCGATACTAGTAGACTTATCGTATGTGAGTAGCCGACACTAGTAGACTTATCGTATGTGAGTAGTCGGCGATGGTAGACTTACCGTATGTGAGTAGTCGGCAATGGTAGACTTACCGTATGTGAGTAGCCGACACTAGTAGACTTATCGTATGTGAGTAGTCGGCGATGGTAGACTTACCGTATGTGAGTAGTCGGCAATGGTAGACTTACTGTATGTGAGTAGTCGGCGATGGTAGACTTACCATATGTGAGTAGCCGACACTAGTAGACGTATCGTATGTGAGTAGTCGGCGATGGTAGACTTACTGTATGTGAGTAGTCGGCGATGGTAGACTTACCGTATGAGTAGTCGGCGATGGTAGACTTACCGTATGTGAGTAGCCGGCACTGGTAGACTTACCGTATGTGAGTAGTCAGCGATGGTAGACTTACCGTATGTGAGTAGTCAGCGATGGTAGACTTATCGTATGTGTGTAGTCAGCGATGGTAGTCTTACCGTATGTGAGTAGTCAGTGATGGTAGACTTACCGTATGTGAGTAGCCGGCAATGGTAGACTTACCGTATGTGAGTAGTCAGTGATGGTAGACTTACCGTATGTGAGTAGTCGGCAATGGTAGACTTACCGTATGTGAGTAGTCGGCAATGGTAGACTTACCGTATGTGAGTAGTCAGCGATGGTAGACTTACCGTATGTGAGTTGTCAGCGATGGTAGACTTACCGTATGTGAGTAGTCAGTGATGGTAGACTTACCGTATGTGAATAGTCGGCGATGGTAGACTTACCGTATGTGAGTAGTCGGTGATGGTAGACTTACCGCATGTGAATAGTCGGCGATGGTAGACTTACTGCATGTGAATAGCCGGCAATGGTAAACTTACCGTATGTGAGTAGTCGGTGATGGTAGACTTACCGCATGTGAATAGTCGGCGATGGTAGACTTACTGTATGTGAGTAGTCGGTGATGGTAGACTTACTGTATGTGAGTAGTCGGTAATGGTAGACTTACTGTATGTGAGTAGTCGGCGATGGTAGACTTACTGTATATGAGTAGTCAGTGATGGTAGACTTACCGTATGTGAGTAGTCGGCAATGGTAGACTTACCGTATGTGAGTAGTCAGCGATGGTAGAATTACCGTATGTGAGTAGTCAGTGATGGTAGACTTACCGTATGTGAGTAGTCGGCAATGGTAAACTTACCGTATGTGTGTAGATGGCGATGGTAGATTTACTGTATGTGAGTAGCCGACGATGGTAGATTTACCGTATGTGAGTAGTCGGCAATTGTAAACTTACCGTATGTGTGTAGATGGCGATGGTAGATTTACTGTATGTGAGTAGCCGACGATGGTAGACTTACCGTATGTGAGTAGTCGGCAATGGTAAACTTACCGTATGTGTGTAGATGGCGATGGTAGATTTACTGTATGTGAGTAGCCGACGATGGTAGACTTACCGTATGTGAGTAGTCGGCAATGGTAGACTTACTGTATGTGAGTAGTCGGCGATGGTAGAATTACCGTATGTGAGTAGTCAGCGATGGTAGACTTACCGTATGTGAGTAGTCGGCGATGGTAGACTTACTGTATGTGAGTAGTCAGTGATGGTAGACTTATCGTATGTGAGTAGCCGATACTAGTAGACTTATCGTATGTGAGTAGCCGACACTAGTAGACTTATCGTATGTGAGTAGTCTGCGATGGTAGACTTACCGTATGTGAGTAGTCGGCAATGGTAGACTTACCGTATGTGAGTAGCCGACACTAGTAGACTTATCGTATGTGAGTAGTCGGCGATGGTAGTCTTACCGTATGTGAGTAGATGGTGATGGTAGACTTACCGTATGTGAGTAGTCGGCAATGGTAAACTTACCGTATGTGTGTAGATGGCGATGGTAGATTTACTGTATGTGAGTAGCCGACGATGGTAGACTTACCGTATGTGAGTAGTCGGCAATGGTAGACTTACCGTATGTGAGTAGTCGGCGATGGTAGAATTACCGTATGTGAGTAGTCAGCGATGGTAGACTTACCGTATGTGAGTAGTCGGCGATGGTAGACTTACTGTATGTGAGTAGTCAGTGATGGTAGACTTATCGTATGTGAGTAGCTGATACTAGTAGACTTATCGTATGTGAGTAGCCGACACTAGTAGACTTATCGTATGTGAGTAGTCGGCGATGGTAGACTTACCGTATGTGAGTAGTCGGCAATGGTAGACTTACCGTATGTGAGTAGCCGACACTAGTAGACTTATCGTATGTGAGTAGTCGGCGATGGTAGACTTACCGTATGTGAGTAGTCGGCAATGGTAGACTTACTGTATGTGAGTAGTCGGCGATGGTAGACTTACCGTATGTGAGTAGCCGACACTAGTAGACGTATCGTATGTGAGTAGTCGGCGATGGTAGACTTACCGCATGTGAATAGTCGGCGATGGTAGACTTACCGTATGTGAGTAGTCGGTGATGGTAGACTTACCGCACGTGAGTAGTCGGTGATGGTAGACTTACCGTATGTGAGTAGCCGACACTAGTAGACGTATCGTATGTGAGTAGTCGGTGATGGTAGACTTACCGTATGTGAGTAGCCGGCACTGGTAGACTTACCGTATGTGAGTAGCCGGCACTGGTAGACTTACCGTATGTGAGTAGTCAGCCATGGTATACTTACCGTATGTGAGTAGTCAGCGATGGTAGACTTATCGTATGTGTGTAGTCAGCGATGGTAGAATTACCGTATGTGAGTAGTCAGTGATGGTAGACTTATCGTATGTGAGTAGTCAGTGATGGTAGACTTACCGTATGTGAGTAGTCAGCGATGGTAGACTTACCGTATGTGAGTAGTCAGTGATGATAGACTTACCGTATGTGAATAGTCGGCGATGGTAGACTTACCGTATGTGAGTAGTCGGTGATGGTAGACTTACCGCATGTGAGTAGTCGGTGATGGTAGACTTACCGCATGTGAATAGTCGGCGATGGTAGACTTACTGCATGTGAATAGCCGGCAATGGTAAACTTACCGTATGTGAGTAGTCGGTGATGGTAGACTTACCGCATGTGAATAGTCGGCGATGGTAGACTTACTGTATGTGAGTAGTCGGTGATGGTAGACTTACTGTATGTGCGTAGTCGGTGATGGTAGACTTACTGTATGTGAGTAGTCGGCGATGGTAGACTTACTGTATGTGAGTAGTCGGTGATGGTAGACTTACTCTATGTGAGTAGTCGGTGATGGTAGACTTATCGTATGTGAGTAGTCAGTGATGGTAGACTTACCGTATGTGAGTAGTCAATGATGGTAGACGTATCGTATGTGAGTAGTCGGCGATGGTAGACTTACCGTATGTGAGTAGCCGGCATTGGTAGACTTACCGTATGTGAGTAGTCAGTGATGGTAGACTTACCGTATGTGAGTAGTCAGTGATGGTAGACTTACCGTATGTGAGTAGTCAGCGATGGTAGACTTATCGTATGTGTGTAGTCAGCGATGGTAGAATTACCGTATGTGAGTAGTCAGTGATGGTAGACTTATCGTATGTGAGTAGTCAGTGATGGTAGACTTACCGTATGTGAGTAGTCAGCGATGGTAGACTTACCGTATGTGAGTAGTCAGTGATGATAGACTTACCGTATGTGAATAGTCGGCGATGGTAGACTTACCGTATGTGAGTAGTCGGTGATGGTAGACTTACCGCATGTGAGTAGTCGGTGATGGTAGACTTACCGCATGTGAATAGTCGGCGATGGTAGACTTACTGCATGTGAATAGCCGGCAATGGTAAACTTACCGTATGTGAGTAGTCGGTGATGGTAGACTTACCGCATGTGAATAGTCGGCGATGGTAGACTTACTGTATGTGAGTAGTCGGTGATGGTAGACTTACTGTATGTGCGTAGTCGGTGATGGTAGACTTACTGTATGTGAGTAGTCGGCGATGGTAGACTTACTGTATGTGAGTAGTCGGTGATGGTAGACTTACTCTATGTGAGTAGTCGGTGATGGTAGACTTATCGTATGTGAGTAGTCAGTGATGGTAGACTTACCGTATGTGAGTAGTCAATGATGGTAGACGTATCGTATGTGAGTAGTCGGCGATGGTAGACTTACCGTATGTGAGTAGCCGGCATTGGTAGACTTACCGTATGTGAGTAGTCAGTGATGGTAGACTTACCGTATGTGAGTAGTCAGTGATGGTAGACTTACCGTATGTGAGTAGTCGGCAATGGTAGACTTACCGTATGTGAGTAGCCGGCTGACTGTAGGTAACGCACTTTCTCGTACAGCTTTACGTTGTCAGATCGCAGTTTGTCTATTTCATTCTGCAACATGGTGATTTGTTGTTGTTGGCCGATCGTTTGCTGTAAATTCATCAGTACAGAACATTAACATAATCAAAATATATAAATGTTGTATGTACAGTCAAACCTGTATTAAGCAGCCAGACAAGGGAATCACAGAAAGTGGCTGCTTTAGACAGGTGGCTGCTTTAGATAGGTGGCTGCTTTAGACAGGTGGCTGCTTTAGACAGGTTGCTACCATAGACAGGTGGCTGCTTTAGACAGGTGGCTGCTTAATAGAGGGCAAATATGTAAAAAAAGTGGGAATCTGAAAACTGGCTGCTTGATACATGATTGGCTGCTTAATGCATGGTTGGCTGCTTAATGCATGGTTGGCTGCTTAATGCATGGTTGGCTGCTTAATGCATGGTTGGCTGCTTAATGCATGGTTGGCTGCTTAATGCATGGTTGGCTGCTTAATTCATGGTTGGCTGCTTAATGCATGGTTGGCTGCTTAATGCATGGTTGGCTGCTTAATGCATGGTTGGCTGCTTAATGCATGGTTGGCTGCTTGATACATGGTTGGCTGCTTAATGCATGGTTGGCTGCTTAATGCATGGTCGGCTGCTTAATGCATGGTTGGCTGCTTAATGCATGGTTGGCTGCTTAATGCATGGTTGGCTGCCACATTGAGATGACGACTAACACAGGTTTGATTGTATGTTCCATTTATGTCAACCCTCTTGTATGTCAACCCTCTTGTATGTCAACCCTCTTGCATGTCAACCCTCTTGCATGTCAACCCTCAACATTATTTCCTGGGCAGGCTTAGCCGACCTAACTGGTTAACTAATACTAAGCAATGTGTGAGGTACCAGATACAGATACCACCTCGATGTATCCGGATGGTGTTTGCTCTAGAGAGGTTTGACTATACATGCCATGGTTTACATATACAGTCCCACCAATCTCGATGTATCCGGATGGTGTTTGCTCTAGAGAGGTTTGACTATACATGCCATGGTTTACATATACAGTCCCACCAATCTCGATGTATCCGGATGGTGTTTGCTCTAGAGAGGTTTGACTATACATGCCATGGTTTACATATACAGTCCCACCAATCTCGATGTATCCGGATGGTGTTTGCTCTAGAGAGGTTTGACTATACATGCCATGGTTTACATATACAGTCCCACCAATCTCGATGTATCCAGATGGTGTTTGCTCTAGAGAGGTTTGACTATACATGCCATGGTTTACATATACAGTCCCACCAATCTCGATGTATCCGGATGGTGTTTGCTCTAGAGAGGTTTGACTATACATGCCATGGTTTACATATACAGTCCCACCAATCTCGATGTATCCAGATGGTGTTTGCTCTAGAGAGGTTAGCAGATACAGTCCCACCAATCTTGATGTATCCGGATGGTGTTTGCTCTAGAGAGGTTTGACTATACATGCCATGGTTTACATATACAGTCCCACCAATCTCGATGTATCCGGATGGTGTTTGCTCTAGAGAGGTTTGACTATACATGCCATGGTTTACATATACAGTCCCACCAATCTCGATGTATCCAGATGGTGTTTGCTCTAGAGAGGTTAGCAGATACAGTCCCACCAATCTCGATGTATTCGGATGGTGTTTGCTCTAGAGAGGTTAGCAGATACAGTCCCACCAATCTTGATGTATCCGGATGGTGTTTGCTCTAGAGAGGTTTGACTATACATCCCCCAGCTACTCAATGCAACAGGTCTTCATGGTGGCATTGCCGATACAATGAAAACTGAAAACCCTCCAAAACAATTGCAACTCGCCTATTTCAATATCATTGTTCCATTAAATCATCCCCTCGCAGCAAGTACGGTGATATCATTGTTCCGTTAAACCATCCCCTCGCAGCAAGTACGGTGATATCATTGTTCCATTAAATCATCCCCTCGCAGCAAGTACGGTGATATCATTGTTCCATTAAACCATCCCCTCGCAGCAAGTATGGTGATATCATTGTTCCATTAAATCATCCCCTCGCAGCAAGTACGGTGATATCATTGTTCCATTAAATCATCCCCTCGCAGCAAGTACGGTGATATCATTGTTCCGTTAAATCATCCCCTCGCAGCAAGTACGGTGATATCATTGTTCCGTTAAACCATCCCCTCGCAGCAAGTACGGTGATATCATTGTTCCATTAAATCATCCCCTCGCAGCAAGTACGGTGATATCATTGTTCCGTTAAATCATCCCCTCGCAGCAAGTACGGTGATATCATTGTTCCGTTAAATCATCCCCTCGCAGCAAGTACGGTGATATCATTGTTCCATTAAATCATCCCCTCGCAGCAAGTACGGTGATATCATTGTTCCGTTAAATCATCCCCTCGCAGCAAGTACGGTGATATCATTGTTCCATTAAACCATCCCCTCGCAGCAAGTACGGTGATATCATTGTTCCATTAAATCATCCCCTCGCAGCAAGTACGGTGATATCATTGTTCCGTTAAATCATCCCCTCGCAGCAAGTACGGTGATATCATTGTTCCCATTAAACCATCCCCTCGCAGCAAGTACGGTGATATCATTGTTCCATTAAATCATCCCCTCGCAGCAAGTACGGTGATATCATTGTTCCATTAAACCATCCCCTCGCAGCAAGTACGGTGATATCAGAGTTCCATTAAACCATCCCCTCGCAGCAAGTACGGTGATATCATTGTTCCATTAAACCATCCCCTACGCAGCAAGTACGGTGATATCAGTATTATTTTATAATAAAATTACATATCATTGCATCAAGCACTTGTATATTTACCGCCTCAAGTTCCTGGGCTCGAACCCGGTACCTCTCCCTTTGGCTCTGCACGATGGGTAGCAAGGAGTCTGAAGCGGACATGGAACCTTCAGGAGACTGAGCTGTCCTCGCTGTAAATAAACCAAGAGATATTAACCCTTTCAACACTACAGTTCTAAATAGGCTTACAAAAAGTGTAGATCCAGATGAGCACTTTTTGTCAGTAATGTTACTATTTTTAAACAAAATTACCCATTTTGATAAATGAACTCGTCCCAATGTAATTTTCTTATTAATTTATTGGTCTAAAATATCATGCACCAGTCCATGTCAGTTACATGGTGTTGAATGGGTGCACCAGTCCATGACAGTTACATGGTGTTGAATGGGTGCACCAGTCCATGACAGTTACTTGATGTTGAATGGGTGCACTAGTCCATGTCAGTTACATGGTGTTGAATGGGTGCACCAGTACATGTCAGTTACATGGTGTTGAATGGGTGCACCAGTCCATGACAGTTACATGGTGTTGAATGGGTGCACCAGTCCATGTCAGTTACATGGTGTTGAATGGGTGCACCAGTCCATGTCAGTTACATGGTGTTGAATGGGTGCACCAGTCCATGACAGTTACATGGTGTTGAATGGGTGCAACAGTCCATGACAGTTACTTGGTGTTGAATGGGTGCAACAGTCCATGACAGTTACTTGGTGTTGAATGGGTTAAATCACTTTATACACAATAGTCATAATAGAGATTTTCGGAGATCCATCGATATCATACACAAAGTTTTACATTGTGCGTACGTGGTTGTCTCCCTTGCACTATTATTTCAGTTGTTTTGTTTGTTTGTTTTTTTTACGTTTATTTATCGTCGCTACCGGTTACCCATATGAGCGATGCCTCCTGAAGAGATTAGTTATTTTAGATTTTGGATAATAGTGCATGACACAGACAGAGACCCATTCCAGAATCTCCTCTGGTTCTTTTACGTGCACGGTGTAAAGCACCGACACGAGACCTCAGTTTAACGTCCCATCTGAAAGACTGTTAATTTTATTAGGGTCAGACGGGGGATCGAACCTATTTCAGTTGTTATTGGTAACCTCCCTTACACCATTATTATTATTTATTATCCCAGTAATAGAGCAAGGGAGACAACCAGTAACAAACAACAGTATTCCAGTGATATAAGGGGAGACAACAATCAATAAAAAACAACAATACCCCTATTTGCTATTGTCTCCCTTGCACCATTATATCACTGGGATATTGTTGTTTATTACTGGTTGTCTCCCTTACACCATTATATCACTGGGATATTGTTGTTTATTACTGGTTGTCTCCCTTGGACCATTATATCACTGGGATATTGTTGTTTATTTACAGGTTGTCTCCCTTACACCATTATATCACTGGGATATTGTTGTTTATTACTGGTTGTCTCCCTTACACCACTATATCACCGAGATATTGTTGTTTATTAAGGGTTGTCTCCCCTTACACCATTATATCACCGAGATATTGTTGTTTATTACTGGTTGTCTCCCTTACACCACTATATCACCGAGATATTGTTGTTTATTAAGGGTTGTCTCCCCTTACACCATTATATCACCGAGATATTGTTGTTTATTACTGTTGTCTCCCCTTACACCATTATATCGCCGAGATATTGTTGTTTATTAGTGGTTATCTCCCTTACACCATTATATCACAGAGATATTGTTGTTTATTACTGGTTGTCTCCCCTTACACCATTATATCACTGAGATATTGTTGTTTATTACTGTTGTCTCCCTTGCACCATTATATCACCAAGATATTGTTGTTTGTTACTGATTGTCTCCCCTTACACCATTATATCACTGGAATATTGTTGTTTATTACTGGTTGTCTCCCTTATACCATTATATCACTGGGATATTGTTGTTTATTACTGGTTGTCTCCCTTGCACCATTATATCATCAAGATATTGTTGTTTGTTACTGATTGTCTCCCCTTACACCATTATATCACTGGAATATTGTTGTTTATTACTGGTTGTCTCCCTTACACCATTATATCACTGGGATATTGTTGTTTATTATGGGTTGTCTCCCCTTACACCATTATATCACTGAGAAATATTATTGTTTATTACTGGTTTTCTCCGCTTACACCATTATATCACCGACATATTGTTGTTTATTACAGGTTATCTCCCCTTACACCATTATATCACCGAGATATTGTTGTTTATTACTGGTTGTCCCCCCTTACACCATTATATCACCGAGATATTGTTGTTTATGATTGGTTGTTTCCCTTACACCATTATATCACCGAGATATTGTTGTTTGTTACTGATTGTCTCCCCTTACACCATTATATCACTGGGATATTGTTGTTTATTACTGGTTGTCTCCCCTTATACCATTATATCACCAAGATATTGTTGTTTGTTACTGATTGTCTCCCCTTACACCATTATATCACCGAGATATTGTTGTTTATTACTGGTTGTCCCCCCTTACACCATTATATCACCGAGATATTGTTGTTTATTACTGGTTGTCTCCCCTTACACCATTATATCACTGAGATATTGTTGTTTATTACGGGTTGTCTCCCCTTACACCATTATATCACAGAGATATTGTTGTTTATTACTGGTTGTCTCCCCTTACACCATTATATCACTGAGATATTGTTGTGTATTACTGTTGTCTCCCTTGCACCATTATATCATCAAGATATTGTTGTTTGTTACTGATAGTCTCCCCATACACCATTATATCACTGGAATATTGTTGTTTATTAGTGGTTATCTCCCTTACACCATTATATCACACAGATATTGTTGTTTATTACAGGTTGTCTCCCCTTACACCATTATATCACTGGAATATTGTTGTTTATTAGTGGTTATCTCCCTTACACCATTATATCACTGGAATATTGTTGTTTATTACAGGTTATCTCCCTTACACCATTATATCACTGGAATATTGTTGTTCGTTAGTGGTTATCTCCCTTACACCATTATATCACTGGAATATTGTTGTTTATTACAGGTTATCTCCCTTACACCATTATATCACTGGGATATTGTTGTTTATTACTGGTTGTCTCCCTTACACCATTATATCACCGAGATATGGTTGTTTATTACTGGTTGACTCCCTTACACCATTATATCACAGAGATATTGTTGTTTATTACTGGTTGTCTCCCCTTACACCATTATATCACTGAGATATTGTTGTTTATTACTGGTTGTCTCCCTTGCACCATTATATCACCAAGATATTGTTGTTTATTACTGGTTGTCTCCCTTACACCATTATATCACCGAGATATTGTTGTTTATTACTGGTTATCTCCCCTTACACCATTATATCACCGAGATATTGTTGTTTATTACTGGTTATCTCCCCTTACACCATTATATCACCGAGATATTGTTGTTTATTACTGGTTATCTCCCCTTACACCATTATATCACCGAGATATTGTTGTTTATTACTGGTTATCTCCCCTTACACCATTATATCACCGAGATATTGTTGTTTATTACTGGTTATCTCCCCTTACACCATTATATCACCGAGATATTGTTGTTTATTACTGGTTATCTCCCCTTACACCATTATATCACCGAGATATTGTTGTTTATTACTGGTTATCTCCCCTTACACCATTATATCACCGAGATATTGTTGTTTATTACTGGTTATCTCCCCTTACACCATTATATCACCGAGATATTGTTGTTTATTACTGGTTATCTCCCCTTACACCATTATATCACTGAGATATTGTTGTTTATTACTGTTGTCTCCCTTACACCATTATATCACTGGAATATTGTTGTTTATTACTGGTTGTCTCCCTTGCACCATTATATCATCAAGATATTGTTGTTTGTTACTGTTGTCTCCCTTACACCACTATATCACTGGGATATTGTTGTTTATTACGGGTTGTCTCCCCTTACACCACTATATCACTGAGATATTGTTGTTTATTACTGTTGTCTCCCTTACACCATTATATCACAGAAATATTGTTTTTTATTACTGGTTGTCTCCCCTTACACCATTATATCACAGAGATATTGTTGTTTATTACGGGTTGTCTCCCCTTACACCATTATATCACCGAGATATTGTTGTTTATTACTGTTGTCTCCCCTTACACCACTATATCACCGAGATACTGTTGTTTATTACTGGTGGTCTCCCTTACACCACTATATCACCGAGATATTGTTGTTTATTACTGGTTGTCTCCCCTTACACCATTATATCACAGAGATATTGTTGTTTATTACTGGTTGTCTCCACTTACACCATTATATCACTGAGATATTGTTGTTTATTACTGTTGTCTCCCTTACACCATTATATCACTGGAATATTGTTGTTTATTACTGGTTGTCTCCCCTTACACCATTATATCACTGGGATATTGTTGTTTATTACTGGTTGTCTCCCTTACACCATTATATCAGAGATATTGTTGTTTATTACTGGTTGTCTCCCTTACACCATTATATCACTGGGATATTGTTGTTTATTACTGGTTGTCTCCCTTGCACCATTATATCATCAAGATATTGTTGTTTGTTACTGTTGTCTCCCTTACACCACTATATCACTGGGATATTGTTGTTTATTACGGGTTGTCTCCCCTTACACCACTATATCACTGAGATATTGTTGTTTATTACTGTTGTCTCCCTTACACCATTATATCACAGAAATATTGTTGTTTATTACTGGTTGTCTCCCCTTACACCATTATATCACAGAGATATTGTTGTTTATTACGGGTTGTCTCCCCTTACACCATTATATCACCGAGATATTGTTGTTTATTACTGTTGTCTCCCCTTACACCACTATATCACCGAGATACTGTTGTTTATTACTGGTTGTCTCCCTTACACCACTATATCACCGAGATATTGTTGTTTATTACTGGTTGTCTCCCCTTACACCATTATATCACAGAGATATTGTTGTTTATTACTGGTTGTCTCCACTTACACCATTATATCACTGAGATATTGTTGTTTATTACTGTTGTCTCCCTTGCACCATTATATCATCAAGATATTGTTGTTTGTTACTGATTGTCTCCCCTTACACCATTATATCACTGGAATAGTGTTGTTTATTACTGGTTGTCTCCATTACACCACTATATCACCGAGATATTGTTGTTTATTAGTGGTTATCTCCCTTACACCATTATATCACAGAAATATTGTTGTTTATTACTGGTTGTCTCCCCTTACACCATTATATCACAGAGATATTGTTGTTTATTACTGGTTGTCTCCCCTTACACCATTATATCACCGAGATATTGTTGTTTATTACGGGTTGTCTCCCCTTACACCATTATATCACCGAGATATTGTTGTTTATTACTGTTGTCTCCCCTTACACCACTATATCACCGAGATACTGTTGTTTATTACTGGTTGTCTCCCTTACACCACTATATCACCGAGATATTGTTGTTTATTACTGGTTGTCTCCCCTTACACCATTATATCACAGAGATATTGTTGTTTATTACTGGTTGTCTCCACTTACACCATTATATCACTGAGATATTGTTGTTTATTACTGTTGTCTCCCTTGCACCATTATATCATCAAGATATTGTTGTTTATTACTGATTGTCTCCCCTTACACCATTATATCACTGGAATATTGTTGTTTATTACTGGTTGTCTCCATTACACCATTATATCACAGAAATATTGATGTTTATTACTGGTTATCTCCCTTACACCATTATATCACAGAAATATTGTTGTTTATTACTGGTTATCTCCCCTTACACCATTATATCACTGGGATATTGTTGTTTATTACTGGTTGTCTCCCCTTACACCATTATATCACTGAGATATTGTTGTTTATTACTGTTGTCTCCCTTACACCATTATATCACTGGAATATTGTTGTTTATTACTGGTTGTCTCCCCTTACACCATTATATCACTGGGATATTGTTGTTTATTACTGGTTGTCTCCCTTACACCATTATATCACTGAGATATTGTTGTTTATTACTGGTTGTCTCCCTTACACCATTATATCACTGGGATAATGTTGTTTATTACTGGTTGTCTCCCTTGCACCATTATATCATCAAGATATTGTTGTTTGTTACTGATTGTCTCCCCTTACACCATTATATCACTGGAATATTGTTGTTTATTACTGGTTGTCTCCATTACACTATTATATCACTGGGATATTGTTGTTATTACTGTTGTCTCCCTTACACCACTATATCACCGATATATTGTTGTTTATTACTGGTTGTCTCCCCTTACACCACTATATCACCGAGATATTGTTGTTTATTACTGATGTCTCCCTTACACCACTATATCACCGATATATTGTTGTTTATTACTGGTTGTCTCCCCTTACACCACTATATCACCGAGATATTGTTGTTTATTACTGGTTGTCTCCCCTTACACCATTATATCACAGAGATATTGTTGTTTATTACTGGTTGTCTCCCCTTACACCATTATATCATCGAGATACTGTTGTTTATTACTGGTTGTCTCCCCTTACACCACTATATCACCGAGATATTGTTGTTTATTACTGGTTGTCTCCCTTTACACCACTATATCAACAAGATATTATTGTTTATTACTGGTTGTCTCCCCTTACACCATTATATCACTGAGATATTGTTGTTTATTACTGTTGTCTCCCTTGCACCATTATATCATCAAGATATTGTTGTTTGTTACTGATTGTCTCCCCTTACACCATTATATCACTGGGATATTGTTGTTTATTACTGGTTGTCTCCCTTACACCATTATATCACAGAAATATTGTTGTTTATTACTGGTTTCTCCCTTACACCATTATATCACTGGGATATTGTTGTTTATTACTGGTTGTCTCCCTTACACCATTATATCACTGAGATATTGTTGTTTATTACTGTTGTCTCCCTTACACCATTATATCACTGGGATATTGTTGTTTATTACTGGTTGTCTCCCCTTACACCATTATATCACTGGGATATTGTTGTTTATTACTGGTTGTCTCCCTTACACCATTATATCACTGGGATATTGTTGTTTATTACTGGTTGTCTCCCCTTACACCATTATATCACTGGGATATTGTTGTTTATTACTGGTTGTCTCCCTTACACCATTATATCACTGGGATATTGTTGTTTATTACTGTTGTCTCCCTTACACCACTATATCACCGAGATATTGTTGTTTATTACTGGTTGACTCCCTTACACCATTATATCACTGAGATATTGTTGTTTATTACTGGTTGTCTCCCCTTACACCATTATATCACAGAGATATTGTTGTTTATTACGGGTTGTCTCCCTTGCACCATTATATCATCAAGATATTGTTGTTTGTTACTGGTTGTCTCCCCTTACACCATTATATCACTGGGATATTGTTGTTTATTACTGGTTGTCCCCCTTACACCATTATATCACTGACATATTGTTGTTTATTACTGTTGTTTCCCTTGCACCATTATATCACTGGGATATTGTTGTTTATTACTGGTTGTCTCCCTTGCACCATTATATCATCAAGATATTGTTGTTTGTTACTAATTGTCTCCCCTTACACCATCATATCACTGGGATATTGTTGTTTATTACTGGTTGTCTCCCCTTACACCATTATATCACTGGGATATTGTTGTTTATTACTGGTTGTCTCCCTTACACCATTATATCACTGGGCTATTGTTGTTTATTACTGTTGTCTCCCTTACACCACTATATCACCGGGATATTGTTGTTTATTACTGGTTGTCCCCCTTACACCATTATATCACCAAGATATTGTTGTTTATTACTGGTTGTCTCCCCTTACACTATTATATCACCGAGATATTGTTGTTTATTACTGGTTGACTCCCTTACACCACTATATCACAGAGATATTGTTGTTTATTACGGGTTGTCTCCCCTTACACTATTATATCATTGAGATATTGTTGTTTATTACTGGTTGTCTCCCCTTACACTATTATATCACTGAGATATTGTTGTTTATTACTGGTTGTCTCCCCTTACACCATTATATCACAGAAATATTGTTGTTTATTACGGGTTGTCTCCCTTGCACCATTATATCATCAAGATATTGTTGTTTATTACTGGTTGTCTCCCCTTACACTATTATATCACCGAGATATTGTTGTTTATTACTGGTTCTCTCCCCTTACACCACTATATCACCGAGATATTGTTGTTTATTATGGGTTGTCTCCCCTTACACCATTATATCACAGAGATATTGTTGTTTATTACTGGTTGTCTCCCCTTACACCATTATATCACTGAGATATTGTTGTTTATTACTGTTGTCTCCCTTGCACCGTTATATCATCAAGATATTGTTGTTTGTTACTGATTATCTCCCCTTACACAATTATATCACTGGAATATTGTTGTTTATTAGTGGTTATCTCCCTTACACCATTATATCACAGAGATATTGTTGTTTATTACAGGTTGTCTCCCCTTACACCATTATACCACTGAGATATTGTTGTTTATTACTGGTTGTCTCCCCTTACACCACTATATCACCGATATATTGTTGTTTATTACTGGTTGTCTCCCTTACACCATAATATCACTGAGATATTGTTGTATATTACTGGTTGTCTCCCTTACACCATTATATCACTGGGATAATGTTGTTTATTACTGGTTGTCTCCCTTGCACCATTATATCATCAAGAATTGTTGTTTGTTACTGATTGTCTCCCCTTACACCATTATATCACTGGAATATTGTTGTTTATTACTGGTTGTCTCCATTACACCATTATATCACACAGATATTGTTGTTTATTACAGGTTGTCTCCCCTTACACCATTATACCACTGAGATATTGTTGTTTATTACTGGTTGTCTCCCCTTACACCACTATATCACCGATATATTGTTGTTTATTACTGGTTGTCTCCCTTACACAATTATATCACTGAGATATTGTTGTATATTACTGGTTGTCTCCCTTACACCATTATATCACTGGGATAATGATGTTTATTACTGGTTGTCTCCCTTGCACCATTATATCATCAAGATATTGTTGTTTGTTACTGATTGTCTCCCCTTACACCATTATATCACTGGAATATTGTTGTTTATTACTGGTTGTCTCCCTTACACCATTATATCACTGGGATATTGTTGTTTATTACTGTTGTCTCCCTTACACCATTATATCACCGAGATATTGTTGTTTATTACTGGTTGTCTCCCCTTACACCATTATATCACCGAGATATTGTTGTTTATTACTGTTGTCTCCCTTACACCATTATATCACTGGAATATTGTTGTTTATTACTGGTTGTCTCCCTTGCACCATTATATCATCAAGATATTGTTGTTTGTTACGGGTTGTCTCCCCTTACACCATTATATCACCGATATTGTTGTTTATTACTGTTGTCTCCCTTACACCATTATATCACTGGAATATTGTTGTTTATTACTGGTTGTCTCCCCTTACACCATTATATCACTGGGATATTGTTGTTTATTACTGGTTGTTTCCCTTACACCACTATATCACCGATATATTGTTGTTTATTACTGTTGTCTCCCCTTACACCACTAATCACGAATATTGTTTTTACGGTTGTCTCCCCTTACACCATTATATCACAGAGATATTGTTGTTTATTACTGTTGTCTCCCCTTACACCATTATATCACCGAGATATTGTTGTTTATTACTGGTTGTCTCCCCTTACACCACTATATCACCGAGATATTGTTGTTTATTACTGGTTGTCTCCCCTTACACCATTATATCACAGAGATATTGTTGTTTATTACTGGTTGTCTCCCCTTACACCATTATATCACTGAGATATTGTTGTTTATTACTGTTGTCTCCCTTACACCATTATATCATCGAGATATTGTTGTTTGTTACTGATTGTCTCCCCTTACACCATTATATCACTGGAATATTGTTGTTTATTAGTGGTTATCTCCCTTACACCATTATATCACAGAGATATTGTTGTTTATTACAGGTTGTCTCCCCTTACACCATTATATCACTGAGATATTGTTGTTTATTACTGGTTGTCTCCCCTTACACCACTATATCACCGAGATATTGTTGTTTATTACTGGTTGTCTCCCCTTACACCATTATATCACCGAGATATTGTTGTTTATTACTGGTTGTCTCCCTTACACCATTATATCACCGAGATATTGTTGTTTATTACTGGTTGTCTCCCCTTACACCATTATATCACTGAGATATTGTTGTTTATTACTGTTGTCTCCCTTGCACCATTATATCATCAAGATATTGTTGTTTGTTACTGATTGTCTCCCCTTACACCATTATATCACTGGAATAGTGTTGTTTATTACTGGTTGTCTCCATTACACCACTATATCACCGAGATATTGTTGTTTATTAGTGGTTATCTCCCTTACACCATTATATCACAGAAATATTGTTGTTTATTACAGGTTGTCTCCCCTTACACCATTATACCACTGAGATATTGTTGTTTATTACTGGTTGTCTCCCCTTACACCACTATATCACCGATATATTGTTGTTTATTACTGGTTGTCTCCCTTACACCATAATATCACTGAGATATTGTTGTATATTACTGGTTGTCTCCCTTACACCATTATATCACTGGGATAATGTTGTTTATTACTGGTTGTCTCCCTTGCACCATTATATCATCAAGATATTGTTGTTTGTTACTGATTGTCTCCCCTTACACCATTATATCACTGGAATATTGTTGTTTATAACTGGTTGTCTCCATTACACCATTATATCACACAGATATTGTTGTTTATTACAGGTTGTCTCCCCTTACACCATTATACCACTGAGATATTGTTGTTTATTACTGGTTGTTTCCCCTTACACCACTATATCACCGATATATTGTTGTTTATTACTGGTTGTCTCCCTTACACCATTATATCACTGAGATATTGTTGTATATTACTGGTTGTCTCCCTTACACCATTATATCACTGGGATAATGATGTTTATTACTGGTTGTCTCCCTTGCACCATTATATCATCAAGATATTGTTGTTTGTTACTGATTGTCTCCCCTTACACCATTATATCACTGGAATATTGTTGTTTATTACTGGTTGTCTCCATTACACCATTATATCACTGGGATATTGTTGTTTATTACTGTTGTCTCCCTTACACCACTATATCACCGATATATTGTTGTTTATTACTGGTTGTCTCCCCTTACACCACTATATCACCGAGATATTGTTGTTTATTACGGGTTGTCTCCCCTTACACCATTATATCACAGAGATATTGTTGTTTATTACTGTTGTCTCCCCTTACACCATTATATCACCGAGATACTGTTGTTTATTACTGGTTGTCTCCCTTACACCACTATATCACCGAGATATTGTTGTTTATTACTGGTTGTCTCCCCTTACACCATTATATCACAGAGATATTGTTGTTTATTACTGGTTGTCTCCCCTTACACCATTATATCACTGAGATATTGTTGTTTATTACTGTTGTCTCCCTTGCACCATTATATCATCGAGATATTGTTGTTTGTTACTGATTGTCTCCCCTTACACCATTATATCACTGGAATATTGTTGTTTATTACTGGTTATCTCCCTTACACCATTATATCACTGAGATATTGTTGTTTATTACAGGTTGTCTCCCCTTACACCATTATACCACTGAGATATTGTTGTTTATTACTGGTTGTCTCCCCTTACACCACTATATCACCGAGATATTGTTGTTTATTACGGGTTGTCTCCCCTTACACCATTATATCACCGAGATATTGTTGTTTATTACTGGTAGTCTCCCTTAGACCACTATATCACCGAGATATTGTTGTTTATTACTGGTTGTCTCCCCTTACACCATTATATCACTGAGATATTGTTGTTTATTACTGTTGTCTCCCTTGCACCATTATATCATCAAGATATTGTTGTTTGTTACTGATTGTCTCCCCTTACACCATTATATCACTGGAATATTGTTATTTATTACTGGTTGTCTCCCTTATACCATTATATCACTGGGATATTGTTGTTTATTACTGGTTGTCCCCCTTACACCATTATATCACCAAGATATTGTTGTTTGTTATGGGTTGTCTCCCCTTACACCATTATATCACCGAGATATTGTTGTTTATTACTGTTGTCTCCCTTACACCATTATATCACTGGAATATTGTTGTTTATTACTGGTTGTCTCCCTTGCACCATTATATCATCAAGATATTGTTGTTTGTTACGGGTTGTCTCCCCTTACACCATTATATCACCGAGATATTGTTGTTTATTACTGTTGTCTCCCTTACACCATTATATCACTGGAATATTGTTGTTTGTTACGGGTTGTCTCCCCTTACACCATTATATCACTGGGATATTGTTGTTTATTACTGGTTGTTTCCCTTACACCACTATATCACCGATATATTGTTGTTTATTACTGGTTGTCTCCCCTTACACCACTACATCACCGAGATATTGTTGTTTATTACGGGTTGTCTCCCCTTACACCATTATATCACAGAGATATTGTTGTTTATTACTGTTGTCTCCCCTTACACCATTATATCACCGAGATACTGTTGTTTATTACTGGTTGTCTCCCTTAGACCACTATATCACCGAGATATTGTTGTTTATTACTGGTTGTCTCCCCTTACACCATTATATCACAGAGATATTGTTGTTTATTACTGGTTGTCTCCCCTTACACCATTATATCACTGAGATATTGTTGTTTGTTACTGATTGTCTCCCCTTACACCATTATATCACTGGAATATTGTTGTTTATTAGTGGTTATCTCCCTTACACCATTATATCACTGAGATATTGTTGTTTATTACAGGTTGTCTCCCCTTACACCATTATACCACTGAGATATTGTTGTTTATTACTGGTTGTCTCCCCTTACACCACTATATCACCGAGATATTGTTGTTTATTACGGGTTGTCTCCCCTTACACCATTATATCACCGAGATATTGTTGTTTATTACTGTTGTCTCCTCTTACACCATTATATCACCGAGATACTGTTGTTTATTACTGGTAGTCTCCCTTAGACCACTATATCACCGAGATATTGTTGTTTATTACTGGTTGTCTCCCCTTACACCATTATATCACTGAGATATTGTTGTTTATTACTGTTGTCTCCCTTGCACCATTATATCATCAAGATATTGTTGTTTGTTACTGATTGTCTCCCCTTACACCATTATATCACTGGAATATTGTTATTTATTACTGGTTGTCTCCCTTATACCATTATATCACTGGGATATTGTTGTTTATTACTGGTTGTCTCCCTTGCACCATTATATCATCAAGATATTGTTGTTTGTTACTGATTGTCTCCCCTTACACCATTATATCACTGGAATATTGTTGTTTATTACGGTTTGTCTCCCCTTACACCATTATATCACTGGGATATTGTTGTTTATTAGTGGTTATCTCCCTTACACCATTATATCACTGGGATATTGTTGTTTATTACTGGTTGTCTCCCCTTACACCATTATATCACCGATATATTGTTGTTTATTACTGGTTGTCTCCCTTACACCATTATATCACCGAGATATTGTTGTTTATTACTGGTTGTCTCCCTTACACCATTATATCACTGGGATATTGTTGTTTGTAACTGGTTATCTCCCCTTACACCATTATATCACTGGGATATTGTTGTTTATTACTGGTTGTCTCCCTTACACCATTATATCACTGGGATATGGTTGTTTATTACTGGTTGTCTCCCTTGCACCATTATATCATCAAGATATTGTTGTTTGTTACTGATTGTCTCCCCTTACACCATTATATCACTGGGATATTGTTGTTTATTACTGGTTGTCTCCCCTTACACCATTATATCACTAGGATATTGTTGTTTATTACTGGTTGTCTCCCTTACACCATTATATCACCAAGATATTGTTGTTTATTACTGGTTGTCTCCCTTACACCATTATATCACCGAGATATTGTTGTTTATTACTGGTTGTCTCCCTTACACCATTATATCACCGAGATATTGTTGTTTATTACTGGTTGTCTCCCTTACACCATTATATCACCGAGATATTGTTGTTCATTACTGTTGTCTCCCTTACACCATTATATCACTGGAATATTGTTGTTTATTACTGGTTGTCTCCCCTTACACCACTATATCACCGAGATATTGTTGTTTATTACTGTTGTCTCCCTTACACCATTATATCACTGGAATATTGTTGTTTATTACTGGTTGTCTCCCCTTACACCACTATATCACCGATATATTGTTGTTTATTACTGGTTGTCTCCCCTTACACCACTATATCACCGAGATATTGTTGTTTATTACGGGTTGTCTCCCCTTACACCATTATATCACTGAGATATTGTTGTTTATTACTGGTTGTCTCTCTTACACCATTATATCACTGGGATATTGTTGTTTATTACTGGTTATCTCCTCTTACACCATTATATCACAAAGATAGTATTGTTTATTACTGGTTGTCTCCCTTACACCATTATATCACCGAGATATTGTTGTTTATTACTGGTTGTCTCCCCTTACACCATTATATCACCAAGATATTATTGTTTATTACGGGTTGTCTCCCTTACACCATTATATCACCGAGATATTGTTGTTTATTACTGGTTGTTTCCCCTTACACCATTATATCACCGATATATTGTCGTTTATTACTGGTTATGGCAGGATGGGTCGGAAACATGGCAGGGTGGGTCAGAAACGTGGCAGGGTGGGTCAGAAATGGGGCAGGGTGGGTCAGAAATGTGGCAGGGTGGGTCAGAAATGGGGCAGGGTGGGTCAGGAAAGGGGCAGGGTGGTCAGAAACGTGGCATGGCGAGTCAGAAAAGGGGCAGGTTGGGGCAGGAAAAGGGCAGGGTAGGTCAGAAACGTGGCAGGGTGGGTCAGAAAAGTGGTAGAGTGGGTCAGAAACATGGCATAGTGGGTCTGAAAAGGGAGCCGCGATGAGGTGCAGTAAGGGGTATTTTGCGGTTAAGCCTTGATCAAAGAGGCAGTAAGGTAGTACATGTTGGTGAAAATGGTGTGTATGTCTGCCCGCACGAAGGGTGTGTATGTCTGCCCGCACAAAGGGTGTGTATGTTTGCCCGCACGAAGGGTGTGTATGTCTGCCCGCACGAAGGGTGTATATGTCTGCCCGCACGAAGGCGCCTGTTGAGGATTATATATAAAATAATAGGCAAGTGAAGTAAGTAAAGGCAAGTGAAGTAAGTAAAGGCAAGTGAAGTAAGTAAAGGCAAGAGGGTGGGATAATGGGCGTGGCTAAAATGGGCAGGGAATTGCTCTAAAAACAACCCTACATTGTAACTTTGTGTTGCTGTCTGTTTGTCCTTTTATGTAATTGTGAGTGTAAAAAAACAAACCTTTATTTATTAGTTTATACAAATTAATTTTAGCTAGATTATGAAACAAGTTTTTACAACATAGATTAATTCCTGTCAAGACCTCGTTCCTGATGGAATCCATCACCATGAAGGATAGAGAAGATGAAATGTGGGATTTAAATGCCTTGCCTTAGGGCACAACCAGAACGGCTAAAGCTGGGAGCAAACACGAGCCGGGCCTTTCAAACCTGAAGCGAATGCGCTACAACTGTAAATATATCTGTTATAAATATTGTAAATGTAATTTTTTAATGTATGGATTCATTGTAAGGCAAGCAAGGGGATGCTCCTTGACCCCTACTTGACCCCTACTCAACCTATGACAGGGAGGATTAATTGGGTAACCCAAAAAAGGTGCCTAAAATAAAGAGTAAATGTTAATCTATAATTTTAAACTGATGTTTCTAAACTGATGCATAATAAACAGACATGTTTGTTTGAACAATTAGAATGGAGGTCAAATTAAAAATGCTAATTAGACGCCATGCCACCTACCTGCAGAAGTGACCTCCTTCACGGCAGACGCAACCATCTCCGCACTAGGCGTGACAGACTCTGTACCCTCGCCTTCCCCTCGGAACATGGCGGACAGTGCGTTGACATTACGAAGGTCTTCCTCGAGTTGACTGATGAGTAACTTCTGTTCCTGCACATTGGCTCCCAGCTGCACGTACTCCGTCTGTAACTGATGGTACCGGCCTGCAAGTATCCAGCAAATACTATATGATACTACTTGACATTCATGAAATGCCTGAGCAGAAGATTTAACTAGAGAAATAATATTTGTATTTGATTTACGACCTGCTGTTAATTCCTACGCGTCAGAACTCCAAACCATGTTTTATAAATAACGCAAACACAAATATTATTTCAATTGACCAAAATATCTAAAATGTGCAAATATAGTTGGTGGTATTCTTAGTGTACCTAAACGACATCAAAAAATTACAAAATTGCTAAATAACGTCAAGTTTGAAGTCGCTCGATAAACAATGTTTTTGCAGATTTAACCCTTTCCCACATAGAAGCACATCTTGACGACATACATTAACCCTTTCCCTCATAGAAGCACCTCTTGACGCCATTACCAATACGACATACATTAACCCTTTCCCTCATAGAAGCACCTCTTGACGCCATTACCAATATGACATACATTAACCCTTTCCCTCATAGAAGCACCTCTTGACGCCATTACCAATACGACATACATTAACCCTTTCCCTCATAGAAGCACCTCTTGATGCCATTACCAATACGACATATATTAACACGTTCCCTCATAGAAGCACCTCTTGATGCCATTACCAATACGACATACATTAACCTTTTCCCTCATAGAAGCACCTCTTGATGCCATTACCAATACGACATACATTAACCCTTGCCCTCATAGAAGCACCTCTTGACGCCATTACCAATACGACATACATTAACCCTTTCCCTCATAGAAGCACCTCTTTATGCCATTACCAATACGACATACATTAAAACAACGAAAATTCCTTCTTTGTACATACAGACAAACTGCCAGACCATGTTAGAATATTACATTAATGTTTATGGTTTACATAAGATCTACTTTCTAATGTCCCCATTACATCCAAACTCCACCCTATCAACACCCCAAACCTACCCACTCAAACTCCACCCTATCCACACCACAAACCTACCCCACTCAAACTACACCCTATCCACACCACAAACCTACCCACTCAAACTCTACACTATCAACACCACAAACCTACCCACTCAAACTCTACACTATCAACACCACAAACCTACCCACTCAAACTCCACCCTATCCACACTCCAAACTTACCCACTCAAACTACACCCTATCCACACCACAAACTTACCCACTCAAACTACACCCTATCCACACTCCAAACTTACCCACTCAAACTACA
>CM026403.1:73800729-73810751 GCA_014843695.1 Archivesica marissinica
TAACCTATTCAACAATAAGTAACTGACATGGACTTGTTAACCTATTCAACAATAAGTAACTGACATGGACTGGTTAACCTATTCAACAATAAGTAACTGACATGGACTGGTTAACCTATTCAACAATAAGTAACTGACATGGACTGGTTAACCTATTCAACAATAAGTAACCAACATGGACTGGTTAACCTATTCAACAATAGGTAACTGACATGGACTGGTTAACCTATTCAATAATAACTAACTGACATGGACTGGTTAACCTATTCAACAATAAGTAAATGACATGGACTGGTTAACCTATTCAACAATAAGTAACCGACATGGACTGGTTAACCTATTCAACAATAAGTAACTGACATGGACTGGTTAACCTATTCAACAATAAGTAACCGACATGGACTGGTTAACCTATTCAACAATAAGTAACTGACATGGACTGGTTAACCTATTCAACAATAAGTAACTGACATGGACTGGTTAACCTATTCAACAATAAGTAACCAACATGGACTGGTTAACCTATTCAACAATAGGTAACTGACATGGACTGGTTAACCTATTCAATAATAACTAACTGACATGGACTGGTTAACCTATTCAACAATAAGTAAATGACATGGACTGGTTAACCTATTCAACAATAAGTAACCGACATGGACTGGTTAACCTATTCAACAATAAGTAACTGACATGGACTGGTTAACCTATTCAACAATAAGTAACCGACATGGACTGGTTAATCTATTCAACAATAAGTAACCGACATGGACTGGTTAACCTATTCAACAATAAGTAACTGACATGGACTGGTTAACCTATTCAACAATAAGTAACTGACATGGACTGGTTAACCTATTCAACAATAAGTAACCGATATGGACTGGTTAACCTATTCAACAATAAGTAACCGACATGGACTTGTTAACCTATTCAACAATAAGTAACCGACATGGACTGGTTAACCTATTCAACAATAAGTAACTGACATGGACTGGTTAACCTATTCAACAATAAGTAACCGACATGGACTGGTTAACCTATTCAACAATAAGTAACCGACATGGACTGGTTAATCTATTCAACAATAAGTAACTGACATGGACTGGTTAACCTATTCAACAATAAGTAACTGACATGGACTGGATAAGCTATTCAACAATAAGTAACTGACATGGACTGGTTAACCTATTCAACAATAGGTAACTGACATGGACTGGTTAACCTATTCAACAATAAGTAACCGACTTGGACTGGTTAACCTATTCAACAATAAGTAACCGACATGGACTGGTTAACCTATTCAACAATAAGTAACCGACATGGACTGGTTAACCTATTCAACAATAAGTAACTGACATGGATTGGTTAACCTATTCAACAATAAGTAACTGACATGGACTGGTTAACCTATTCAACAATAAGTAACCGACATGGACTGGTTAACCTATTCAACAATATGTAACCGACATGGAATGGTTAACCTATTCAACAATAGGTAACTGACATGGACTGGTTAACCTATTCAACAATAAGTAACTGACATGGACTGGGTTAACCTATTCAACAATAAGTAACTGACATGGTCTGGTTAACCTATTCAACAATAAGTAACCGACATGGACTGGTTAATCTATTCAACAATAAGTAACTGACATGGACTGGTTAACCTATTCAACAATAAGTAACTGACATGGACTGGTTAACCTATTCAACAATAAGTAACTGACATGGACTGGTTAACCTATTCAACAATAAGTAACCGACATGGACTGGTTAACCTATTCAACAATAAGTAACTGACATGGACTGGTTAACCTATTCAACAATAAGTAACCGACATGGACTGGTTAACCTATTCAACAATAAGTAACCGACATGGACTGGTTAATCTATTCAACAATAAGTAACTGACATGGACTGGTTAACCTATTCAACAATAAGTAACTGACATGGACTGGTTAACCTATTCAACAATAAGTAACTGACATGGACTGGTTAACCTATTCAACAATAGGTAACTGACATGGACTGGTTAACCTATTCAACAATAAGTAACCGACATGGACTGGTTAACCTATTCAACAATAAGTAACCGACATGGACTGGTTAACCTATTCAACAATAAGTAACCGACATGGACTGGTTAACCTATTCAACAATAAGTAACTGACATGGATTGGTTAACCTATTCAACAATAAGTAACTGACATGGACTGGTTAACCTATTCAACAATAAGTAACCGACATGGACTGGTTAACCTATTCAACAATAAGTAACCGACATGGACTGGTTAACCTATTCAACAATAGGTAACTGACATGGACTGGTTAACCTATTCAACAATAAGTAACTGACATGGACTGGTTAACCTATTCAACAATAAGTAACCGACATGGACTGATTAACCTATTCAACAATAAGTAACTGACATGGATTGGTTAACCTATTCAACAATAAGTAACTGACATGGACTGGTTAACCTATTCAACAATAAGTAACCGACATGGACTGGTTAACCTATTCAACAATAAGTAACCGACATGGACTGGTTAACCTATTCAACAATAAGTAACTGACATGGACTGGTTAACCTATTCAACAATAAGTAACTGACATGGACTGGTTAACATATTCAACAATAAGTAACTGACATGGACTGGTTAACCTATTCAACAAAAGTAACCGACATGGACTTGTTATCTATTCAACAATAATAACTGACATGGACTGGTTAACCTATTCACAATAAGTAACTGACATGGACTGGTTAACCTATTCAACAATAAGTACTGACATGGACTGGTTAACCTATTCAACAATAAGTAACTGACATGGACTGGTTAACCTATTCACCATAAGTAACAGACATGGACTGGTTAACCTATTCAACAATAAGTAACTGACATGGACTGGTTAACCTATTCAACAATAAGTAACCGACATGGACTGGTTAACCTATCAACAATAAGTAACTGACATGGACTGGTTAACCTATTCAACAATAAGTAAACATGGACTGGTTAACCTATTCAACAATAAGTAACTGACATGGACTGGTTTACCTATTCAACAATAAGTAACCGACATGGACTTGTTAACCTATTCAACAATAAGTAACTGACATGGACTGGTTAACCTATTCAACAATAAGTAACTGACATGAACTGGTTAACCTATTCAACAATAAGTAACTGACATGGACTGGTTAACCTATTCAACAATAAGTAACTGACATGGACTGGTTAAGGTTAAGCTATTCAACAATAAGTAACTGACATGGACTGGTTAACCTATTCAACAATAAGTAACTGACATGAACTGGTTAACCTATTCAACAATAAGTAACTGACATGGACTGGATAACCTATTCAACAATAAGTAACTGACATGGACTGGTTAAGCTATTCAACAATAAGTAACTGACATGGACTGGTTAACCTATTCAATAATAACTAACTGACATGGACTGGTTAACCTATTCAACACTAAGTAACCGACATGGACTGGTTAACCTATTCAACAATAAGTAACTGACATGGACTGGTTAACCTATTCAACAATAAGTAACTGACATGGATCTACAGTTTTTGTAAGCATATTTAGAGGTCTGTAGCCTTGAAAGAGTTAAAGGAATTGTGACAGGAGTGTATCTTTAGCTGTAGACATCAGCCTGATAAGGTGATGTTGTGGAAACTAACTGAATCTGATATGCTAATTTGCTCATAGAGGCATTCACCAGGGATCAATATCTGCACTGCACATGTATACATCTCTAATTGCAACATTTCACCATTAATTGTCTCTGTTTTTCATCACTTGTCTCATTCTAGCTGGCTCTTAAGAAGAACAGTTTGTCTATGTTAGGCAGTGGAATTATGTCATTCCTAGTTTGATAGTCCTTGTACAGATATTTTCCATTTAGCATGTGCAGCAATTTGTGGTCCATAGCCTTTCATGTCACTTGTATTGTAAAACTATTTATTGATTTTCTGTAATGTTAGGTTTTCAATTAGTGGTATAATTTGATCTTAGCTATATTTTGTACAAAAACAACTGAAGAAAAAATTGGGAATGGATATTTGATTAAATGTAGCATTTTACTATGCTAAGTATTAAAATTTCAAGTAAACGCCATCATAATTATGGCTTTAGCGTTGATTATGCATCCTCTGCATGCACACAACTAGCTCGATACAACCTCTGTACACTACTAGCTCGATACAACCTCTGCACACTACTAGCTCGATACAACCTCTGCACACTACTAGCACGATACAACCTCTGCACACTACTAGCTCGATACAACCTCTGTACACTACTAGCTCGATACAACCTCTGTACACTACTAGCTCGATACAACCTCTGCACACTACTAGCTCGATACAACCTCTGCACACTACTAGCACGATACAACCTCTGCACACTACTAGCTCGATACAACCTCTGCACACTACTAGCTCGATACAACCTCTGCACACTACTAGCACGATACAACCTCTGCAAACAACTAGCTCGATACAACCTCTGCACACTACTAGCTCGATACAACCTCTGCACACTACTAGCTCGATACAACCTCTGCACACTACTAGCTTGATACAACCTCTGCACACTACTAGCTCAATACAACCTCTGCACACTACTAGCTCGATACAACCTCTGCACACTACTAGCTCGGTACAACCTCTGCACACAACTAGCTCGATACAACCTCTGCACACTACTACCTCGATACAACCTCTGCACACTACTAGCTCGATACAACATAACCTCTGCACACTACTAGCTCAATACAACATAACCACTTCACACTTCTAGTTCAATACAACATAACCTCTGCACACTACTAGCTTGATACAACATAACCTCTGCACACTACTAGCTCAATACAACATAACCACTGCACACTACTAGTTCAATACAACATAACCTCTGCACACTACTAGCTCAATAAAACATAACCTCTGCACACTACTAGCTCAATAAAACATAACCTCTGCACACTACTAGCTCGATACAACATAACCTTGATACAACATAACCACTGCACACTACAAGCACAATACAACATAACCTTGATACAACATAACCTCTGCACACTACTAGCTCAATACAACATAACCTTGATACAACATAACCTCTGCACACTACTAGCTCAATACAACATAACCTTGATACAACATAACCACTGCACACTACTAGCTCAATACAACATAACCTCTGCACACTACTAGCTCGATACAACATAACCTCTGCACACTACTAGCTCGATACAACATAACCTCGATACAACATAACAACTGCACATTACTAGCTCAATACAACATAACCTCTGCACACTACTAGCTCGATACAACATAACCTCTGCACACTACTAGCTCAATACAACATAACCTCTGCACACTACTAGCTCGATACAACATAACCACTGCACACTACTAGCTCAATACAACATAACCTCAATACAACATAACCTCTGCACACTACTAGCTCGATACAAAATAACCACTGCACACTACTAGCTCAATACAACATAACCTCGATACAACATAACCTCTGCACACTACTAGCTCGATACAACATAACCACTGCACACTACTAGCTCAATACAACATAACCTCGATACAACATAACCTTTGCACACTACTAGCTCAATACAACATAACCTCGATACAACATAACCTCTGCACACTACTAGCTTGATACAACATAACCTCTGCACACTACTAGCTCGATACAACATAACCTCTGCACACTACTAGCTCAATACAACATAACCTTGATACAGCATAACCACTGCACACTACTAGCTTGATACAGCATAACCACTGCACACTACTAGCTTGATAAAACATAACCACTGCACACTACTAGCTCAATACAACATAACCTCTGCACACTACTAGCTTGATACAACATAACCACTGCACACTACTAGCTCAATACAACATAACCTCTGCACACTACTAGCTTGATACAACATAACCACTGCACACTACTAGCTCGATACAACATAACATCGATACAACATAACCTCGATATAACATAACCTCTGCACACTACTAGCTCAATACAACATAACCTCTGCACACTACTAGCTCAATACAACATAACCTCTGCACACTACTAGCTCGATACAACATAACCTCTGCACACTACTAGCTCAATACAACATAACCACTTCACACTTCTAGTTCAATACAACATAACCTCTGCACACTACTAGCTTGATACAACATAACCTCTGCACACTACTAGCTCAATACAACATAACCACTGCACACTACTAGTTCAATACAACATAACCTCTGCACACTACTAGCTCAATAAAACATAACCTCTGCACACTACTAGCTCAATACAACATAACCTTGATACAACATAACCACTGCACACTACTAGCTCAATACAACATAACCTCTGCACACTACTAGCTCGATACAACATAACCTCTGCACACTACTAGCTCAATACAACATAACCTCGATACAACATAACCACTGCACACTACTAGCTCAATACAACATAACCTTGATACAACATAACCATTGCACACTACTAGCTCAATACAACATAACCTTGATACAACATAACCTCTGCACACTACTAGCTCAATACAACATAACCTCTGCACACTACTAGCTTGATACAACATAACCTCTGCACACTACTAGCTCAATACAACATAACCTTGATACAACATAACCACTGCACACTACTAGCTCAATACAACATAACCTTGATACAACATAACCTCTGCACACTACTAGCTCAATACAACATAACCTTGATACAACATAACCTCTGCACACTACTAGCTCAATACAACATAACCTTGATACAACATAACCACTGCACACTACTAGCTCAATACAACATAACCTCTGCACACTACTAGCTCGATACAACATAACCTCTGCACACTACTAGCTCGATACAACATAACCTCGATACAACATAACCACTGCACATTACTAGCTCAATACAACATAACCTCTGCACACTACTAGCTCAATACAACATAACCTCGATACAACATAACCTCTGCACACTACTAGCTTGATACAACATAACCTCTGCACACTACTAGCTCGATACAACATAACCACTGCACACTACTAGCTCAATACAACATAACCTTGATACAGCATAACCACTGCACACTACTAGCTTGATAAAACATAACCACTGCACACTACTAGCTCAATACAACATAACCTCTGCACACTACTAGCTTGATACAACATAACCACTGCACACTACTAGCTCAATACAACATAACATCGATACAACATAACCTCGATATAACATAACCTCTGCACACTACTAGCTCAATACAACATAACCTCTGCACACTACTAGCTCAATACAACATAACCTCTGCACACTACTAGCTTGATACAACATAACCTCTGCACACTACTAGCTCGATACAACATAACCTCTGCACACTACTAGCTCAATACAACATAACCACTTCACACTTCTAGTTCAATACAACATAACCTCTGCACACTACTAGCTTGATACAACATAACCTCTGCACACTACTAGCTCAATACAACATAACCACTGCACACTACTAGTTCAATACAACATAACCTCTGCACACTACTAGCTCAATAAAACATAACCTCTGCACACTACTAGCTCAATAAAACATAACCTCTGCACACTACTAGCTCAATACAACATAACCTTGATACAACATAACCTCTACACACTACTAGCTCAATACAACATAACCTTGATACAACATAACCTCTGCACACTACTAGCTCAATACAACATAACCTTGATACAACATAACCACTGCACACTACTAGCTCAATACAACATAACCTCTGCACACTACTAGCTCGATACAACATAACCTCTGCACACTACTAGCTCAATACAACATAACCTCGATACAACATAACCACTGCACACTACTAGCTCAATACAACATAACCTTGATACAACATAACCATTGCACACTACTAGCTCAATACAACATAACCTTGATACAACATAACCTCTGCACACTACTAGCTCGATACAACATAACCTCTGCACACTACTAGCTTGATACAACATAACCTCTGCACACTACTAGCTCAATACAACATAACCTCTGCACACTACTAGCTCAATACAACATAACCACTGCACACTACTAGCTCGTTACAACATAACCTCTGCACACTACTAGCTCAATACAACATAACCTCTGCACACTACTAGCTCAATACAACATAACCACTGCACACTACTAGCTCAATACAACATAACCACTGCACACTACTAGCTCGATACAACATAACCTCGATACAACATAACCTTTGCACACTACTAGCTCAATACAACATAACCTCTGCACACTATTAGTTCAATACAGCATAACCTCGATACAACATAACCTTTGCACACTACTAGCTCAATACAACATAACCTCTGCACACTACTAGCTCAATACAACATAACCTCTGCACACTACTAGCTCAATACAACATAACCTCTGCACACTACTAGCTCGATACAACATAACCACTGCACACTACTAGCTCAATACAACATAACCACTGCACACTACTAGCTCAATAGAACATAACCACTGCAAACTACTAGCTCAATACAACATAACCTCTGCACACTACTAGCTTGATACAACATAACCACTGCACACTACTAGCTCAATACAACATAACCATTGCACACTACTAGCTCAATACAACATAACCACTGCAAACTACTAGCTCGATACAACATAACCTCTGTACACTACTAGCTCAATACAACATAACCTCGATGCAACATAACCTCTGCACACTACTAGCTCAATACAACATAACCTCGATACAACAAAACCTTTGCACACTACTAGCTCAATACAACATAACCTCTGCACACTACTAGCTCAATACAACATAACCACTGCACACTACTAGCTCGATACAACATAACCTCTGCACACTACTAGCTCAATACAACATAACCACTGCACACTACTAGCTCAATACAACTTACAGTATTTCAAAAGCCTGCTATAACCGACTTACTGTATTTCAAATACCTGCTATAACCGACTTACTGTATTTCAAAAACCTGCTATAACTGACTTACTATATTTCAAAGGCCTGCTATAACCGACTTACTGTATTTCAAATACCTGCTATAGCTGACTTACTGTATTTCAAAAGCCTGCTATAACCGACTTACTGTATTTCAAATACCTGCTATAGCCGACTTACTGTATTTCAAAAACCTGCTATTTATTCTCGACTTACTGTATTTCAAAAGCCTGCTATAACCGACTTACTGTATTTCAAAAGCCTGCTATAACCGACTTACTGTATTTCAAAAGCCTGCTATAACCGACTTACTGTATTTCAAAAGCCTGCTATAACCGGCTTACTGTATTTCAAAAGCCTGCTATAACCGACTTACTGTATTTCAAAAACCTGCTATAACCGACTTACTATATTTCAAAAGCCTGCTATAACCGGCTTACTGTATTTCAAAAACCTGCTATAACCGACTTCCTACTGATGTCACTCATTTGCCTGTACCATGTTGTCATTAATTGTGCACACTTATTTATGATTAAAGATGTCTTTAAGTTTATGGTACTGATTCATAATTACACAATTACTTTATTCACTGCGCTATCACCACTTCCACTTTGCTACAGTTTCGTAGACGCATGTGCTGAAAGCTTGCCTTTTAATTTTTAAGCATTCATCTGTTAATCTGATACAGCTTGCAACTAATCCAAGTAAAATAAATGTGGCATTTCTTGTCAATCTGTACATGTACATGTAATGTTAGCGAAAAAACGGTGAAAACCACATGGTGGCCATAAAAACTAGTGATCAACATGTAGGGTATAATATTAGATATTCTAGAGAACAATTTGGGTAAAATAGTCGCCCTAGGGCCCGGGCTTCGCCTCTTGGAGCCCCACTTCTCCCTAAAATACCATATTTTGTTGAAATTTATTAAAGAACACCAATTAAGGACGTGATCTCGTGCTTTC
>CM026403.1:73811751-73832001 GCA_014843695.1 Archivesica marissinica
GTACCATCCATACATGTGGTGTACCATCCATACTCGCGGTGTACCATCCATACTCATGGTGTACCATCCATACTCGTGGGGTACCATCCATACTCGTGGTGTATCATCCATACTCGCAGTGTACCATCCATACTTGCAGTGTACCATTCCGCGGTGTACCATCCATACTTGTGGTGTACCATCCATACTCGTGGTGTACCATCCATACTCGTGGTGTACCATCCATACTCGTGGTGTACCATCCATACTCGTGGTGTACCATCCATACTCGCGGTGTACCATCCATACTCGTGGTGTACCATCCATACTCGTGGTGTACCATCCATACTCGTGGTGTACCATCCATACTCGTGGTGTACCATCCATACTCGTGGTGTACCATCCATACTCGTGGTGTACCATCCATACTCGCGGTGTACCATCCATACTCGCGGTGCACCATCCATACTCGCGGTGCACCATCCATACTCGCGGTGCACCATCCATACTCGCGGTGCACCATCCATACTCGCGGTGCACCATCCATACTCGCGGTGCACCATCCATACTCGCGGTGTACCATCCATACTCGTGGTGCACCATCCATACTCGTGGTGTACCATCCATACTACCATCCATACTCGCGGTGTACCATCCATACTTGTGGTGTACCATCCATACTCGTGGTGTACCATCCATGCCCACGGTGTACCATCCATACCCACGGTGTACCATCCATACCCACGGTGTACCATCCATACTCGTGGTGTACCATCCATACTTGTGGTGTACCATCCATACTCGCGGTGTACCATCCATACTCGTGGTGTACCATCCATACTCGCAGTGTACCATCCATACTCGCGGTGTACCATCCATACTCGCGGTGTACCATCCATACTCGCGGTGTACCATCCATACTCGTGGTGCACCATCCATACTCGTGGTGTACCATCCATACTACCATCCATACTCGCGGTGTACCATCCATACTTGTGGTGTACCATCCATACTCGTGGTGTACCATCCATACTCGTGGTGTACCATCCATACTCGTGGTGTACCATCCATACTCGCGGTGTACCATCCATACTCGCGGTGTACCATCCATACTCGTGCACCATCCATACTCGCGGTGTACCATCCATACTACCATCCATACTCGTGGTGTACCATCCATACTCGTGGTGTACCATCCATACTCGTGGTGTACCATCCATACTACCATCCATACTCGCGGTGTATCATCCATACTCGCGGTGTACCATCCATACTCGCGGTGTACCATCCATACTCGTGGTGTACCATCCATACTCGTGGTGTACCATCCATACAGATTAAGTTGCTTCCCCATAAGTAGAGTGCTAAAACAATTGTTAAATAGTTTCCATAATTATGTTTTAGAAATGAAAGCACTCTGACATTGAAACTTTCTTAAAACTTGCACTGGCCAAACATGCAATTTATATTGACCACCGTCTTATAGGCGAGTGTGTAAACTTGCAGATTTCAGAACCAATGTAGGGGG
Source organism: Archivesica marissinica (assembly GCA_014843695.1). Lineage (NCBI taxonomy): Eukaryota > Metazoa > Mollusca > Bivalvia > Venerida > Vesicomyidae > Archivesica > Archivesica marissinica. Next base: position 73,813,259 of record CM026403.1, read on the forward strand.
TTCGTCTTTAGGGGAAGATTATCTTATAGGCGAGTGTGTAAACTTGCAGATTTCGGTATTTAGTCAGAATGGAGACACCGATTTATAAACAATTATGGGTGTATTTAGTCTGAATGGAGACACCGATTTATAAACAAATATGGGTGTATTTAGTCTGAATGGAGACACTGATTTTATAAACAAATATGGGTGTATTTAGTCAGAATGGAGACACCGATTTATAAACAAATATGGGGTGTATTTAGTCAGAATGGAGACACCGATTTATAAACAAATATGGGTGTATTTAGTCAGAATGGAGACACTGATTTATAAACAAATATGGGTGTATTTAGTCTGAATGGAGACACCGATTTTATAAACAAATATGGGTGTATTTAGTCTGAATGGAGACACTGATTTTATAAACAAATATGGGTGTATTTAGTCAGAATGGAGACACCGATTTTATAAACAAATATGGGTGTATTTAGTCTCACATAAGTCAGGTTTTATTTCATCTGCCTATGTAGTTTTCGGACATATTTTGGGCGTCAAAATGATGTTTTTGGATGCTTATTAAAGTTTTAATCGTAAGGGCATTACTGTTATACTTATAGTTATCATGTAACTTTACTTGTATTTTGTGTAATAACACCATTTCATAATTTCTTATATGTACACATGTGTAATAACCCCTGTAAGGATTCTGATTGAGAGAATAATCCTTACAATTTGTAAAATAAACATTATGCATATTTCTATTTCACTTTAATGGTAAGACAAACTATCATTTAAAAGAAGTATCGATGCAATTATAATGCTGATTAAAACATAAATATAACGCTGCTTCGCGTAGTGACATCATGATGATTTGTGCTGACACTTGGCGCCAAAATGAAAGTAGCAACGTTATTTATTCAAATATTTATTAAAATGAGAGCTATTATAATGTGATAACGCCAAAATGAAAGTTATTTTGTGCACAAATCTTATTAAAACACAAAATGATTAAAAGGATCTTACACTCTTGGTGATTTCATATCATATTTTCAACATTCCAAAACTCATTTAATAAAATATGGTAAAATCCTATGTATCTACATTCTGTTTATGAAATGGGAGCATTACGTTTATTACGTTTATTACGTTTATTTAAGCTTTATTTAAGCTTTATTTAAGCTTTATGCAATTTATGGAACTTCATATTAGTCAAACCACCTGACGTATAAACCAGTGCTAGTGGTTACCTCTATTAACCTGACGTATAAACCAGTGCTAGTGGTTACCTCTATTAACCTGACGTATAAACCAGTGCTAGTGGTTACCTCTATTAACCTGACGTATAAACCAGTGCTAGTGGTTACCTCTATTAACCTGACGTATAAACCAGTGCTAGTGGTTACCTCTATTAACCTGACGTATAAACCAGTGCTAGTGGTTACCTCTATTAACCTGACGTATAAATTGGACGGAATGTGCAAACAACATAGATAGTAAACAGCATAGAGCCTGATCAGACGGTATGTTCTGGCTCTATGCTGTTGCAAAAGCGACTAGTTGCGATTGGCAGGTTAAGCAACAACCGATCTGTATTAAGCAATCTGTCCCGCCGTGTCAATCTGTCCCACCGTGTCAATCTGTCCCACCATGTCAATCTGTCCCACCGTGTCAATCTGTTCCTCCGTGACAATTTGTCCCACCGTGTCAATCTTTTCCTCCGTGACAATCTGTTCTTCCGTGACAATCTGTTTAACGTTTATCCTCTATTAATCAACCGTCTCTACTAAACAACCAACTTAGGAAGTTATCCAGCTAGCTTGTGGAAGGTCAGTGGTTCTACTCGGGTGTTCATTCGTGTCTGAAATATACCGCTCGGAGGTGCGCCTGGGATCTTCCTCCACAAACTATAGCTGGAGAGTCGCAATATGACCTAAGCTATTGGTGCAACGTTAAACCTCAAAAAACAGTTTTCGGACATATTTCTGGGAGACAAAATGATGTTTTCGGATGCTTATATATTTATATCGGTTTCTCACATGGGACCATTACTGTTCTATACAATGTACATTAGTGTGGCTGGTTACCTCTATTAAGCAACCATTCTGTATTAAGCAGTGTGTAACAATCTGTTCAACATTTGACCTCTATTAAATGGCCATCTCTACTCAACAACTTCCTTGGTTGCTTAAAATAGGTTGGACTAGCTGAAAATATTACCATAAATTAAAATACTTCTCTGGAAGGGCCATGACTAATATTTCTAGAACTTGTGGCCCAGTCTGTACCATTTTGTATTCATAAAAATGATTGCAGCAATGATATAGATGATATTTAACCCTTTCAGCCCTATGTAGCTTCATTTTATAAAGTATTAGTCCCCTACCACTTTAGGTTTGCATTCATCCATCTGTACTTTCGTGTCCGGGCTGTAACTTTATCATGCATGGGGGATTTTCAAATATCTACATACAAATGTTCGCCACATCAAGACAATGTGTAACATTCAAGAACCAGTCCCTACCTGGTTGAGGTCACACTTCACAATGGTATATTTTCACAATGGTATATTATATCGTATCTATAACTTTATTCCCACATGTATCTCTTGTCCCTACTTCACAAAAGTCCAAGGTCAAACGTGATGTGTTGCGTCCAAGAACCGGGTCCTCCTACCCCCAAAGGTCACACTTGGAGGTTAAAGGTCAACAGCATAACTTCACCATTCAGTGTAGGATTTTCAAATGACTTGCCATAAATGTTCACCCCTATGTAGCCTATTGGATTAGTCCATGCTACTGTTCTGAGCTATTTCATTGGTCCATACAAATGTTCAGACTAGACCATTCTTGAGATATTTTTCCATTTGTTATCGACAGTGGAGAGATCCTGATGTGATTTTACGGGGATGTATTACTGTAGGTATATACGTTGCATGTCCTGGACCCCCGAGGTTATAAATATGTTCTCGGATCTTGAGCTCGAGTGATTTGATTGGCTGGTTCTATTCACCGTCTGCTGAACCAATCGGGAGACCTGAGTTCGAGATTTGGAGAATGGTTTTATAACCTCGGAGCACAGAATGTCGATCAAATTGATCTTGTATTAATTCTGTATAATGTTTTTTTATGTATACAACTTGATGACAGCAATGAATATTCGTTTGAATGTCAGAATATACCGCAATAATGTACTCGTCAAATATTCGGAAAGAAATTGAAAATGAAGTAAACTGTAATCAGTTTGTTGTTATTATTTGGCGACTCATGTTGTTATTGTTTGATGACTCGTATATATGTATTAGTAGTAACAAATTCTGATGATTCAAAAGTTTTATTCGTCTCCCAATTTACACAAATTCCCGATACGATGTGCGTTACATTTCTTGCTAATAAGTGAAATTTCTGAAAGTCGGAAGAACAGCATATTACACAATAACTAGAGTCGACTAACATCCATACTCTCCTAGAGTCGACTAACATCCATACTCTCCTAGAGTCGACTAACATCCATACTCCACTAGAGTCGACTAACATCCATACTCTCCTAGAGTCGTCTAACATCCATACTCTCCTAACATCCATACTCTCCTAGAGTCGACTAACATCCATACTCTCCTAGAGTCGTCTAACATCCATACTCTCCTAGAGTCGACTAACATCCATACTCTCCTATAAGAAGAGTTTATTACCACCAGTGGTATCCATAATTACGTTTTAGAAAAGAATTTATTTCTTTCACCTTACTTGACTTGGTGTCCATTTTATCAACCTGTCTTAAATGCGAGTGCATGCCAAAACCCACAGATTTCAGGATGGGAGAAGAACTATTTTCTTTCGTTTTAATCCCTTTCAGTCTATTGCTGTATAATTATGTAAAATGTTAATTCTCTTATTACAAGTAAAATTCTGAAATAAATAATGTTAAACTAAAGGAGGGGGTTGTCTTATAGGCGAGTGGACAGTATATGTACCGTATATTCCCGACCAGTATGGACCAGTAACATGGTCGACTTATGAAACAGTAACATGGTCGACTTATGGACCAGTAACAAACAAAAAAGTTGAATTGAATTTTTTTATTTTGTTGGAACGTTTTAATTGCTTAGACAATTATTTACATTATAAACCACAGAAAAACTGATAAACTAATTATTGTGAATCAACGTATTTTTTATGATAAGAGAAAACACCAACTTATGGAAGTACCAGCTTAAAATCAGCATTTTCAAGCCAAACTTTGACCCTCGACTTATGGTCGAAATTGACTTATAGCCAGGAATATACAGTATGAAATATTGTATCCCTCACAAGGTTTGTCCTACATGAAATATTGTATATCCCTCACAAGGTTTGTCGTCCTACATGAAATATTGTATCCCTCACAAGGTTTGTCCTACATGAAATATTGTATCCCTCACAAGGTTTGTCCTACATGAAATATTGTATCCCTCACAAGGTTTGTCCTACATGAAATATTGTATCCCTCACAAGGTTTGTCCTACATGAAATATTGTATCCCTCACAAGGTTTGTCCTACATGAAATATTGTATCCCTCACAAGGTTTGTCCTACATGAAATATTGTATATCCCTCACAAGGTTTGTCCTACATGAAATATTGTATCCCTCACAAGGTTTGTCCTACATGAAATATTGTATCCCTCACAAGGTTTGTCCTACATGAAATATTGTATATCCCTCACAAGGTTTGTCGTCCTACATGAAATATTGTATCCCTCACAAGGTTTGTCATCCTACATGAAATATTGTATCCCTCACAAGGTTTGTCGTCCTACATGAAATATTGTATCCCTCACAAGGTTTGTCCTACATGAAATATTGTATCCCTCACAAGGTTTGTCCTACATGAAATACTGTATATCCCTCACAAGGTTTGTCCTACATGAAATATTGTATCCCGCACAAGGTTTGTCCTACATGAAATATTGTATCCCTCACAAGGTTTGTCCTACATGAAATATTGTATCCCTCACAAGGTTTGTCCTACATGAAATATTGTATATCCCTCACAAGGTTTGTCCTACATGAAATATTGTATCCCTCACAAGGTTTGTCCTACATGAAATATTGTATATCCCTCACAAGGTTTGTCCTACATGAAATATTGTATCCCTCACAAGGTTTGTCCTACATGAAATATTGTATATCCCTCACAAGGTTTGTCCTACATGAAATATTGTATATCCCTCACAAGGTTTGTCGTCCTACATGAAATATTGTATCCCTCACAAGGTTTGTCGTCCTACATGAAATATTGTATCCCTCACAAGGTTTGTCGTCCTACATGAAATATTGTATCCCTCACAAGGTTTGTCCTACATGAAATATTGTATCCCTCACAAGGTTTGTCCTACATGAAATATTGTATATCCCTCACAAGGTTTGTCCTACATGAAATATTGTATATCCCTCACAAGGTTTGTCCTACATGAAATATTGTATATCCCTCACAAGGTTTGTCCTACATGAAATATTGTATCCCTCACAAGGTTTGTCCTACATGAAATATTGTATATCCCTCACAAGGTTTGTCCTACATGAAATATTGTATCCCTCACAAGGTTTGTCGTCCTACATGAAATATTGTATCCCTCACAAGGTTTGTCCTACATGAAATATTGTATCCCTCACAAGGTTTGTCCTACATGAAATATTGTATCCCTCACAAGGTTTGTCCTACATGAAATATTGTATCCCTCACAAGGTTTGTCCTACATGAAATATTGTATCCCTCACAAGGTTTGTCCTACATGAAATATTGTATCCCTCACAAGGTTTGCCTACATGAATATTGTATCCCTCACAAGGTTTGTCCTACATGAAATATTGTATATCCCTCACAAGGTTTGTCCTACATGAAATATTGTATCCCTCACAAGGTTTGTCCTACATGAAATATTGTATCCCTCACAAGGTTTGTCCTACATGAAATATTGTATATCCCTCACAAGGTTTGTCGTCCTACATGAAATATTGTATCCCTCACAAGGTTTGTCGTCCTACATGAAATATTGTATCCCTCACAAGGTTTGTCGTCCTACATGAAATATTGTATCCCTCACAAGGTTTGTCGTCCTACATGAAATATTGTATCCCTCACAAGGTTTGTCCTACATGAAATATTGTATATCCCTCACAAGGTTTGTCCTACATGAAATAATGTATCCCGCACAAGGTTTGTCCTACATGAAATATTGTATATCCCTCACAAGGTTTGTCCTACATGAAATATTGTATCCCGCACAAGGTTTGTCCTACATGAAATATTGTATCCCTCACAAGGTTTGTCCTACATGAAATATTGTATCCCTCACAAGGTTTGTCCTACATGAAATATTGTATCCCTCACAAGGTTTGTCCTACATGAAATATTGTATATCCCTCACAAGGTTTGTCCTACATGAAATATTGTATCCCTCACAAGGTTTGTCCTACATGAAATATTGTATATCCCTCACAAGGTTTGTCCTACATGAAATATTGTATCCCTCACAAGGTTTGTCCTACATGAAATATTGTATATCCCTCACAAGGTTTGTCCTACATGAAATATTGTATATCCCTCACAAGGTTTGTCGTCCTACATGAAATATTGTATCCCTCACAAGTGTTTGTTTGTTTCGTCCTACATGAAATATTGTATCCCTCACAAGGTTTGTCCTACATGAAATATTGTATCCCTCATTCAAGGTTTGTCCTACATGAAATATTGTATTCCCTCACAAGGTTTGTCCTACATGAATATTGTATATCCCTCACAAGGTTTGTCCTACATGAAATATTGTATCCCTCACAAGGTTTGTCCTACATGAAATTGTATCCCTCACAAGGTTTGTCCTACATGAAATATTGTATCCCTCACAAGTTTGTCCTACATGAAATATTGTTGTATCCCTCACAAGGTTTGTCCTACATGAAATATTGTATATCCCTCACAAGGTTTGTCCTACATGAAATATTGTATATCCCTCACAAGGTTTGTCCTACATGAAATATTGTATATCCCTCACAAGGTTTGTCCTACATGAAATATTGTATATCCCTCACAAGGTTTGTCCTACATGAAATATTGTATATCCCTCACAAGGTTTGTCCTACATGAAATATTGTATATCCCTCACAAGGTTTGTCCTACATGAAATATTGTATATCCCTCACAAGGTTTGTCCTACATGAAATATTGTATCCCTCACAAGGTTTGTCCTACATGAAATATTGTATATCCCTCACAAGGTTTGTCCTACATGAAATATTGTATATCCCTCACAAGGTTTGTCGTCTACATGAAATATTGTATCCCTCACAAGGTTTGTCCTACATGAAATATTGTATCCCTCACAAGGTTTGTCCTACATGAAATATTGTATCCCTCACAAGGTTTGTCCTACATGAAATATTGTATCCCTCACAAGGTTTGTCCTACATGAAATATTGTATATCCCTCACAAGGTTTGTCCTACATGAAATATTGTATATCCCTCACAAGGTTTGTCCTACATGAAATATTGTATCCCTCACAAGGTTTGTCGTCCTACATGAAATATTGTATCCCTCACAAGGTTTGTCCTACATGAAATATTGTATATCCTCACAAGGTTTGTCCTACATGAAATATTGTATTCCCTCACAAGGTTTGTCCTACATGAAATATTGTATATCCCTCACAAGGTTTGTCCTACATGAAATATTGTATATCCCTCACAAGGTTTGTCCTACATGAAATATTGTATATCCCTCACAAGGTTTGTCCTACATGAAATATTGTATATCCCTCACAAGGTTTGTCCTACATGAAATATTGTATATCCCTCACAAGGTTTGTCCTACATGAAATATTGTATCCCTCACAAGGTTTGTCCTACATGAAATATTGTATATCCCTCACAAGGTTTGTCCTACATGAAATATTGTATCCCTCACAAGGTTTGTCCTACATGAAATATTGTATCCCTCACAAGGTTTGTCCTACATGAAATATTGTATCCCTCACAAGGTTTGTCCTACATGAAATATTGTATCCCTCACAAGGTTTGTCCTACATGAAATATTGTATCCCTCACAAGGTTTGTCGTCCTACATGAAATGTGGAAATACAAAATTATGGAACCGGACAACATTTTCGCAGTAAATATTATTTGTTGTGTCTGGTTGCCGAGGGTGATTTAGAGATTAAGCAGCGTCTCTTACAACTACAGAAACAGAAGTCTCTTGCTGCTTGAGAACATTGTTGTACAATATTTGAAGATAATTTTGTTTCTTGTAGTTATAGAAAAACAGGATTTGGCGCGTTGCTTCCATATATTGCACTAATATGATTCATTTAAGGAACGGAAATTATCTGAAATGCTACATTCCCCAGAGTATCACCTCGACTTGTACGTACAATATAAGTATTCTAGCCCCTCAAGATAATTTAGCCAATCAAAACTGCTACTTTCTTGACGAAATGGAAAAAAAGAATTAAAGTATTCTAGCCCCCAAAGTAGCAACTCGACTCGTGAGTAAGGAGAGTATATACATGTACACTATGTGTAATATACACACATCATCTTATGTGTCTTAAACTCTGTGTGTGTATCTATGTTATTTTTCTTATTTTCATTAATTTTATACCCACATAATATTACAAAATATTGATAAAACGGTAAAATGTTTATAAATGAGAAGAATTGTCTCCCTTGGTCCGTCAGACATGGTCCTGGCCTGAGTTGTCTCCCTTGGTCCCTCAGGCATGGTCTATGTGCCAGTCCTTTTCTCCGTGCGCCTTTAACATATGTTCGGCAAATCTGAAATTGTATAAATAAATAACAGAACTCCAGAACGTAACATATATTCACACATTCAATGTTTCCACTTGTGTATAAATTGCGGGTATTCGTTTGTTTCAGTATAAGATCGGAATATATTTCACTGAATGAATATTCAAAGCAATATTCTCACAAATCGCGCCGACCATGAGTGATGATAGGTCAGGTTGTGGTTCTATATGAAACAGTTGGCAGTTTCTTACGGAGGTTGATGCACCAAGTACTGCTTAACCGCTAGAGCCAAATGGATGAAACAAATACAACTGCTTCAAACACTAAAGTGGGTGAGACAAATACCACTACTAAGTTATCCTTTTTCCACAGACCTGACAATTCCACTTCAAACATTTCATCTTGGACGTACATGTTGATAACAATAAGTTAAATAAATAAATCTGGTCTACAATTTTAAGGCTGATCCAAAATACTGAAATTTATTTGTTTGATTTGAGGGCTTAAAGTTGCACGGACCCTAGGGTGGTCACATGGCGACTCTTCCTGCTTACACTGGTGGAGGAACTCTAGGGTGGTCACATAGCGACTCTTCCTGCTTACATGGGTGGAGGAACTCTAGGGTGGTCACATAGCGACTCTTCCTGCTTACACTGGTGGAGGAACTCTAGGGTGGTCACATAGCAACTCTTCCTGCTTACATGGGTGGAGGAACTCTAGGGTGGTCACATAGCGACTATTCCTGCTTACATGGGTGGAGGAACTCTAGGGGTGGTCACATAGCAACTCTTCCTGCTTACATGGGTGGAGGAACCCTAGGGTGGTCACATAGCGACTCTTCCTGCTTACACTGGTGGAGGAACCCTAGGGTGTCCATCTGAGAGTATTTCTGGCATGGACGGATGGGTATCCAGGTAGAAGAAACGACCACAGAGAGCCCCCCCCCTCCCCAAAAAGAATATGGAGAAATGAGAATGTTTATATTACTCTTGATGACATTCCAGTGACGTGTCACGCTTCACTGATTCCATATGTGCCCACTTGTAGAGTACCTGAAATATCACAAGGTTGAGACTGATTAGCAAAATATATCGTAAGTGTAAACATATTCCTTGTTTACGGTTATTCCTTGTTTACGGGTATTCCTTGTTTACGGGTATTCCTTGTTTACGGGTATTCCTTGTTTATGGGTATTCCTTGTTTACGGGTATTCCTCGTTTACGGATATTCCTTGTTTACGGGTATTCCTTGTTTATGGTATTCCTTGTTTACGGGTATTCCTTGTTTACGGATATTCCTTGTTTATGGGTATTCTTTGTTTATGGGTATTCTTTGTTTACGGGTATTCCTTGTTTACGGGTATTCTTTCAATAAACGAGTCAACAGTTTGACATTATTTGCCGTGTCTCTGCCGCTTTTATCTTTTGTCGCTTAAGATGAAAATAAAAGAATAATTATGACGTAAGATTAATCATTTTGCAGGTGTATCCCCGCATCTGTCAACATTTTGACAGTAACAGTAAACTGTTGATTTGTTTGTTTAATATTAGTTGAATAAGGTACGATTCATTTTCCCAGGGTTTAGCTATATTACAATGCAATCTTTTTATCACATAATCCATAATCATAAAATGAAAGTCGGGTATCAGTCAAGCCACATCCGAAAGACTCACCAATATCTGAAATTAAATCAACCATACGAACACATTAATGAATGTTCATACAAATGATCGTTTCCGAGTATTCGAGTACTGAATTGATACAGTGTCCAAGTACTAGAGTATCAAAATTGCAACACTTTGCCATCCTTACTTCTGCTACATGAATACTCCACGGACAACGAAGCAAACATGTGAAGTAGCACCCGTCAGGGGAGGAATGTCCAGGTTGGTCCAAATTTCATTAAACTGAGTAACATTTTCACCAAAATACAGAAATTTCTCCTTGAGATCTTGGGACATTTCCTTCCATGACCCACTTGTAGTCTAGAACTGGTTCGAATGTATGTAACAGAGTCCGTCTCAGTGTGGTTGTTAGTGTGAGCCCCACCGGAACTACCTCGGTGGTGTCCTTGCCAAGACCCGTAGCTCCATGTTGCTTCCTCTCCCAGAGGGAATGGATTTCATCAGGAATGAAGTGTGGAGAGCTATTAAACTGATGTTGCACAAACTTATTTTCCCACTCGAGCAGAGAGAAGAAATGTAATTGGTACTTACCCCGAACACTAGAGAGTGTAAGAGAACCGTGTAGAAGAATACGAAGGTACGTGCCATCTTGTTTCCCATGATGAACTTGCCCTGAAACATAAACTACTGTACATCAGTTCATATTGCCCTGAAACATAAACTACTGTACATCAGATCATACTGCCCTGAAACATAAACTACTGTACATCAGTTCATATTGCCCTGAAACATAAACTACTGTACATCAGTTCATATTGCCCTGAAACATAAACTACTGTACATCAGTTCATATTGCCCTGAAACATAAACTACTGTACATCAGTTCATATTGCCCTGAAACATAAACTACTGTACATCAGTTCATATTGCCCTGAAACATAAACTACTGTACATCAGTTCATATTGCCCTGAAACATAAACTACTGTACATCAGTTCATATTGCCCTGAAACATAAACTACTGTACATCAGTTCATATTGCCCTGAAACATAAACTACTGTACATCAGATCATACTGCCCTGAAACATAAACTACTGTACATCAGTTCATATTGCCCTGAAACATAAACTACTGTACATCAGTTCATATTGCCCTGAAACATAAACTACTGTACATCAGTTCATATTGCCCTGAAACATAAACTACTGTACATCAGTTCATATTGCCCTGAAACATAAACTACTGTACACCAGTTCATATTTTCATACTAAATTTTGTACAGTTAAGATACACTGTCCCATCTATAAACACTCGTTCTATAGAAATGTTGTTTTTAATGATCATACTGTGTATTTTAACTCTATTTTGTTGATATTTAATAAATTATTTAAGAACGCAATCTCGTATTCTGACCTAGAATGAGCCCTGGCTTAAGTCATATGACTCCAGTTACCGTATGTTTAGTGGAAGAAGACCCTGGGTTCCCCTCCCAGCAGTACTGCAGACGTAGAGGTAGAACCAGCGCAAGCCAGCTGGATAGCTTCCTCATATTAATTCCCTAGTGGGAATTGAACCTACAGCGGTGAGCGGCAAATTATTTGAAGTCCATGACAACCACTAAGCCACGGAGGCCCAACCTACAAACAAGTATATTTTGGCGAAGTCTTGAATAAATGAGGGTGTTATGTTTGTGAATAATAAAATAAAGCCGAAGCAAATAAAGCCGAACGGTAATAGTGTACGGTAATACAGTACTGGCTCTGATTTATATCCACGTTTGTCAATACCACCATAAGGCATTTTACATTCAAAACAGATGTTTCTGGTGTAGTTTATATGGAGAAGTTTGGAGACTATAAGTTTTATAAATTCTTAAAAAATCTGTAAGATTGTATTTTTGTTTGTTTATAAACTAGATGAAACTTACCATAGAGAGAGTTATCTTATCGTACGGTTTGAGATTCATGTAACGCTTTATCCTCTCCTGAAAACACAATACATGGAAGTCAGTGCAAAACTGTCCTATATCTATACGAGAAGGGAGGTAAATAGAATGTACACAGTAGTCAGTGCAATGCTGTCCTATATCTATACGAGAAGGGAGGTAAATAGAATGTACACAGTAGTCAGTGCAATGCTGTCCTATATCTATATGGGAAGGGAGGTAAGCAGACTGTACACAGTAGTCAGTGCAATGCTGTCCTATATCTATATGAGAAGGGAGGTACACAGACTGTACACAGTAGTCAGTGCAGTGCAATGCTGTCCTATATCTATATGAGAAGGGAGGTAAACAGACTGTACACAGTAGTCAGTGCAGTGCTGTCCTATATCTATACGAGAAGGGAGGTAAACAGACTGTACACAGTAGTCAGTGCAGTGCTGTCCTATATCTATATGAGAAGGGAGGTACACAGACTGTACACAGTAGTCAGTGCAGTGCAATGCTGTCCTATATCTATATGAGAAGGGAGGTAAACAGACTGTACACAGCAGTCAGTGCAGTGCAATGCTGTCCTATATCTATATGAGAAGGGAGGTAAACAGACTGTACACAGTAGTCAGTGCAGTGCAATGCTGTCCTATATCGATACGAGAAGGGAGGTAATCGGAATGCTCGGAGCAGGAAAGAACAGGTCTAATGTATACGCATTTTCGCACAATCCTCCGCTATAACCACAGGTTCCTGTGGAGTTTGCACTGCAATCCTTAGCTATAACCACAGATTCCTGTGAGGTTTGCACTGCAATCCTTCGCTATAACCACAGGTTCCTGTGGGGTTTGCACTGCAATCCTTCGCTATATCCTCAGGTTCCTGTGGGGTTTGCACTGCAATCCTTCGCTATAACCTCAGGTTCCTGTGGGGTTTGCACTGCAATCCTTCGCTATAACCTCAGGTTCTTGTGGGGTTTGCACTGCAATCCTTTGCTATAATCACAGGTTCCTGTGGGGTTGCACTGCCATCCATCATTATAACCTCAGGTTCCTGTGGGGGTTGCACTGCCATCCTTCGCTATAACCACAGGTTCCTGTGGGGTTGCACTGCCATCCATCATTATAACCTCAGGTTCCTGTGGGGGTTGCACTGCCATCCTTCGCTATAACCACAGGTTCCTGTGGGGTTTGCACTGCCATCCTTCGCTATAACCTCAGGTTCCTGTGGGGTTGCACTGCAATCCTTCGCTATAACCTCAGGTTCCTGTGGGGTTTGCACTGCAATCCTTCGCTATAACCACAGGTTCCTGTGGGGTTGCACTGCCATCCATCATTATAACCTCAGGTTCCTGTGGGGGTTGCACTGCCATCCTTCGCTATAACCACAGGTTCCTGTGGGGTTGCACTGCCATCCATCATTATAACCTCAGGTTCCTGTGGGGTTGCACTGCCATCCATCATTATAACCACAGGTTCCTGTGGGGTTTGCACTGCCATCCTTCGCTATAACCACAGATTCCTGTGGGGTTTGCACTGCAATCCTTCGCTATAAACACAGATTCCTGTGGGGTTTGCACTGCAATCCTTCGCTATAACCTCAGGTTCCTGTGGGGTTTGCACTGCAATCCTTCGCTATAACCACAGGTTCCTGTGGGGTTTGCACTGCAATCCTTTGCTATAACCACAGGTTCCTGTGGGGTTTGCTCTGCCATCCTTCGCTATAACCACAGGTTCTTGTGGGGTTTGCACTGCAATCATTCACTATAATCACAGGTTCCTGTGGGGTTTGCACTGCAATCCTTCGCTATAACCACAGATTCCTGTGGGGTTTGCATTGCCATCCATCATTATAACCTCAGGTTCCTGTGGGGTTTGCACTGCCATCCTCCGCTATAACCTCAGGTTCCTGTGGGCTTTGCACTGCAATCCTTCGCTATAACCTCAGGTTCCTGTGGGGTTTGCACTGCAATCCTTCGCTATAACCACAGGTTCCTGTGGTGTTTGCACTGCAATCCTCCGCTATAACCTCAGGTTTCTGTGGGGTTTGCACTGCAATCCTTCGCTATAACCACAGATTCCTGTGGGGTTTGCACTGCAATCCTTTGCTATAACCACAGGTTCCTGTGGGGTTTGCACTGCAATCCTTTGCTATAACCACAGGTTCCTGTGGGGTTTGCACTGCAATCCTTCGCTATAACCACAGGTTCCTGTGTGGTTTGCACTGCCATCCTTCGCTATAACCACAGGTTCCTGTGGGGTTTGCACTGCAATCCTTCGCTATAACCACAGGTTCCTGTGGGGTTTGCACTGCAATCCTTTGCTATAACCACAGGTTCCTGTGGGGTTTGCACTGCAATCCTTCGCTATAACCACAGGTTCCTGTGGGGTTTGCACTGCAATTTCTTTATAACCACAGGTTCCTGTGGGGTTTGCACTGCCATCCTCCGCTATAACCTCAGGTTCCTGTGGGATTTGCACTGCAATCCTTCGCTATAACCACAGGTTCCTGTGGTGTTTGCACTGCAATCCTCTGCTATAACCTCAGGTTTCTGTGGGGTTTGCACTGCAATCCTTCGCTATAACCACAGATTCCTGTGGGGTTTGCACTGCAATCCTTTGCTATAACCACAGGTTCCTGTGGGGTTTGCACTGCAATCCTTTGCTATAACCACAGGTTCCTGTGGGGTTTGCACTGCAATCCTTCGCTATAACCACAGGTTCCTGTGGGGTTTGCACTGCAATCCTTCGCTATAACCACAGGTTCCTGTGGGGTTTGCACTGCAATCCTTCGCTATAACCACAGGTTCATGTGGGGTTTGCACTGCAATCCTTCGCTATAACCACAGGTTCCTGTGGGGTTTGCACTGCAATCCTTCGCTATAACCACAGGTTCCTGTGGGGTTTGCACTGCAATCCTCCGCTATAACCTCAGGTTCCTGTGGGGTTTGCACTGCAATCCTTCGCTATAACCACAGGTTCCTGTGGGGTTTGCACTGCAACCCTTCACTATAACCACAGGTTCCTGTGGAGTTTGCACTGCAATCCTTCGCTATAACCACAGGTTCCTGTGGGGTTTGCACTGCAATCCTTCGCTATAATCACAGGTTCCTGTGGGGTTGCACTGCCATCCATCATTATAACCTCAGGTTCCTGTGGGTTTGCACTGCAATCCTTCGCTATAAACACAGATTCCTGTGGGGTTTGCACTGCAATCCTTCGCTATAATCACAGGTTCCTGTGGGGTTGCACTGCCATCCATCATTATAACCTCAGGTTCCTGTGGGGGTTGCACTGCCATCCTTCGCTATAACCACAGGTTCCTGTGGGGTTGCACTGCCATCCATCATTATAACCTCAGGTTCCTGTGGGGGTTGCACTGCCATCCTTCGCTATAACCACAGGTTCCTGTGGGGTTGCACTGCCATCCATCATTATAACCTCAGGTTCCTGTGGGGTTGCACTGCCATCCATCATTATAACCTCAGGTTCCTGTGGGGGTTGCACTGCCATCCTTCGCTATAACCACAGGTTCCTGTGGGGTTGCACTGCCATCCATCATTATCACCTCAGGTTCCTGTGGGTGTTGCACTGCCATCCTTCGCTATAACCACAGGTTCCTGTGGGGTTGCACTGCCATCCATCATTATAACCTCAGGTTCCTGTGGGGTTGCACTGCCATCCATCATTATAACCGCAGGTTCCTGTGGGGTTTGCACTGCCATCCTTCGCTATAACCACAGGTTCTTGTGGGGTTTGCACTGCAATCCTTCGCTATAACCACAGGTTCCTGTGGGGTTTGCACTGCAATCCTTCGCTATAACCACAGGTTCCTGTGGGGTTTGCACAGCAATCCTTCGCTATAACCACAGGTTCCTGTGGGGTTTGCACTGTAATCCTCCGCTATAACCTCAGGTTCCTGTGGGGTTTGCACTGCAATCCTTCGCTAAAACCACAGGTTCCTGTGGGGTTTGCACTGCAACCCTTCACTATAACCACAGGTTCCTGTGGAGTTTGCACTGCAATCCTTCGCTATAACCACAGGTTCCTGTGGGGTTTGCACTGCAATCCTTCGCTATAATCACAGGTTCCTGTGGGGTTGCACTGCCATCCATCATTATAACCTCAGGTTCCTGTGGGGTTGCACTGCCATCCATCATTATAACCTCAGGTTCCTGTGGGGGTTGCACTGCCATCCTTCGCTATAACCACAGGTTCCGGTGGGGTTGCACTGCCATCCATCATTATCACCTCAGGTTCCTATGGGTGTTGCACTGCCATCCTTCGCTATAACCACAGGTTCCTGTGGGGTTGCACTGCCATCCATCATTATAACCACAGGTTCCTGTGGGGTTTGCACTGCCATCCTTCGCTATAACCACAGATTCCTGTGGGGTTTGCACTGCAATCCTTCGCTATAAACACAGATTCCTGTGGGGTTTGCACTGCAATCCTTCGCTATAATCACAGGTTCCTGTGGGGTTGCACTGCCATCCATCATTATAACCTCAGGTTCCTGTGGGGGTTGCACTGCCATCCTTCGCTATAACCACAGGTTCCTGTGGGGTTGCACTGCCATCCATCATTATAACCTCAGGTTCCTGTGGGGTTGCACTGCCATCCATCATTATAACCACAGGTTCCTGTGGGGTTTGCACTGCCATCCTTCGCTATAACCACAGATTCCTGTGGGGTTTGCACTGCAATCCTTCGCTATAAACACAGATTCCTGTGGGGTTTGCACTGCAATCCTTCGCTATAATCACAGGTTCCTGTGGGGTTGCACTGCCATCCATCATTATAACCTCAGGTTCCTGTGGGGTTGCACTGCCATCCATCATTATAACCACAGGTTCCTGTGGGGTTTGCACTGCCATCCTTCGCTATAACCACAGATTCCTGTGGGGTTTGCACTGCAATCCTTCGCTATAAACACAGATTCCTGTGGGGTTTGCACTGCAATCCTTCGCTATAACCTCAGGTTCCTGTGGGGTTTGCACTGCAATCCTTTGCTATAACCACAGGTTCCTGTGGGGTTTGCACTGCAATCCTTTGCGATAACCACAGGTTCCTGTGGGGTTTGCTCTGCCATCCTTCGCTATAACCACAGGTTCTTGTGGGGTTTGCACTGCAATCCTTCACTATAATCACAGGTTCCTGTGGGGTTTGCACTGCAATCCTTCGCTATAACCACAGATTCCTGTGGGGTTTGCATTGCCATCCATCATTATAACCTCAGGTTCCTGTGGGGTTTGCACTGCCATCCTCCGCTATAACCTCAGGTTCCTGTGGGCTTTGCACTGCAATCCTTCGCTATAACCTCAGGTTCCTGTGGGCTTTGCACTGCAATCCTTCGCTATAACCACAGGTTCCTGTGGGGTTTGTACTGCAATCCTTCGCTATAACCACAGGTTCCTGTGGGGTTTGCACTGCAATCCTTTGCTATAACCACAGGTTCCTGTGGGGTTTGCTCTGCCATCCTTCGCTATAACCACAGGTTCTTGTGGGGTTTGCACTGCAATCATTCACTATAATCACAGGTTCCTGTGGGGTTTGCACTGCAATCCTTCGCTATAACCACAGATTCCTGTGGGGTTTGCACTGCCATCCTCCGCTATAACCTCAGGTTCCTGTGGGCTTTGCACTGCAATCCTTCGCTATAACCTCAGGTTCCTGTGGGGTTTGCACTGCAATCCTTCGCTATAACCACAGGTTCCTGTGGTGTTTGCACTGCAATCCTCCGCTATAACCTCAGGTTTCTGTGGGGTTTGCACTGCAATCCTTCGCTATAACCACAGATTCCTGTGGGGTTTGCACTGCAATCCTTTGCTATAACCACAGGTTCCTGTGGGGTTTGCACTGCAATCCTTTGCTATAACCACAGGTTCCTGTGGGGTTTGCACTGCAATCCTTCGCTATAACCACAGGTTCCTGTGTGGTTTGCACTGCCATCCTTCGCTATAACCACAGGTTCCTGTGGGGTTTGCACTGCAATCCTTCGCTATAACCACAGGTTCCTGTGGGGTTTGCACTGCAATCCTTCGCTATAACCACAGGTTCCTGTGGGGTTTGCACTGCAATCCTTCGCTATAACCACAGGTTCCTGTGGGGTTTGCACTGCAATTTCTTTATAACCACAGGTTCCTGTGGGGTTTGCACTGCCATCCTCCGCTATAACCTCAGGTTCCTGTGGGGTTTGCACTGCAATCCTTCGCTATAACCACAGGTTCCTGTGGTGTTTGCACTGCAATCCTCCGCTATAACCTCAGGTTTCTGTGGGGTTTGCACTGCAATCCTTCGCTATAACCACAGATTCCTGTGGGGTTTGCACTGCAATCCTTTGCTATAACCACAGGTTCCTGTGGGGTTTGCACTGCAATCCTTTGCTATAACCACAGGTTCCTGTGGGGTTTGCACTGCAATCCT
>CM026403.1:73833001-73864187 GCA_014843695.1 Archivesica marissinica
ACAGGTGGAACAAGTACCGCGTGAACGATGATAAACCACAGGTGGAACAAGTACCGCGCGTACGATGATAGACCACACGTGGAACAAGTACCGCGCGAACGATGATAGACCACACGTGGAACAAGTACCGCGTTAACGATGATACACCACACATGGAACAAGTACCGCGTGAACGATGATAAACCACAGGTGGAACAAGTACCGCGTGAATGATGATAAACCACAGGTGGAACAAGTACCACGTGAACGATGATAAACCACAGGTGGAACAGGTACCTCGTGAACGATGATAAAACACAGGTGGAACAAGTACCATGAACGATGATAAACCACACGTGGTACAAGTACCGCGTGAACGATGATAAACCACACGTGGAACAAGTACCGCGTTAACGATGATAAACCACAAGTGGAACAAGTACCGCGTGAACGATGATAATCCACAAGTGGAACAAGTACCGCGTGAACGATGATAAACCACACGTGGAACAAGTACCGCGTGAACGATGATAACACACGTGGAACAAGTACCGCTCGCACGATGATAAACCACAGGTGGAACAAGTACCGCGTCAACGATGATAAACCACAGGTGGAACAAGTACCGCGTGAACGATGATAAACCACAGGTGGAACAAGTACCGCGTGAACGATGATAAACCACAGGTGGAACAAGTACCGCGCGCACGATAATAAACCACACGTTTAACAAGTACCGAGCGAACGATGATAAACCACACATGGAACAAGTACCGCGGGCACGATGATAAACCACACGTGGAACAAGAACCGAGCGAACGATGATAAACCACACGTGGAACAAGTACCGCGTGAACGATGATAAACCACACGTGGAACAAGTACCGCGAGAACGATGATAAACCACACGTGGAACAAGTACCGCGCGAACGATGATAAACCACACGTGGAACAAGTACCGCGCGAACGATGATAAACCACACATGGAACAAGTACCGTGAGAACGATGATAAACAACACATGGAACAAGTACCGTGAGAACGATGATAAACCACACATGGAACAAGTACCGCGCGAACGATGATAAACAACACGTGGAACAAGTACCGCGCGAACGATGATAAACCACACGTGGAACAAGTACCGAGCGAACTATGATAAACCACACGTGGAACAAGTACCGCGAGAACGATGATAAACCACAGATGGAACAAGTACTGTGCGAATGATGATAAACCACACGTGGAACAAGTACCGCGCGAACGATGATAAACCACACGTGGAACAAGTACCGCGAGAACGATGATAAACCACACGTGGAACAAGTACCGCGCGAAAGATGATAAACCACACGTGGATAAGTACCGCGCGAACGATGATAAACCACACATGGAACAAGTACCACGAGAACGATGATATACCACACGTGGAACAAGTACCGCGTGAACGATGATAAACCACACGTGGAACAAGTACCGTGTGAACGATGATAAACCACACGTGGAACAAGTACCGCGTGAAAGATAATAAACCACACATGGAACAAGTACCACGAGAACGATGATATACCACACGTGGAACAAGTACCGCGTGAACGATGATAAACCACACGTGGAACAAGTACCGTGTGAACGATGATAAACCACACG
This sequence comes from Archivesica marissinica, assembly GCA_014843695.1. Classification (NCBI taxonomy): domain Eukaryota; kingdom Metazoa; phylum Mollusca; class Bivalvia; order Venerida; family Vesicomyidae; genus Archivesica; species Archivesica marissinica. The sequence goes on from CM026403.1 coordinate 73,834,630, forward strand.
TGGAACAAGTACCGCGTGAACGATGATAAACCACACATGGAACAAGTACCGCGTGAACGATGATAAACCACACGTGGAACAAGTACCGCGTTAACGATGATAAACCACACGTAGAACAAGTACCGCGTGAACGATGATAAACCACACGTGGAACAAGTACCGCGCGCACGATGATAAACCACAGGTGGAACAAGTACCGCGTGAAAGATGATAAACCACAGGTGGAACAAGTACCGCGTGAACGATGATAAACCACAGGTGGAACAAGTACCGCGTGAACGATGATAAACCACAGGTGGAACAAGTACCGCGGAACGATGATAAACCACACGTGGAACAAGTACCGCGCGAACGATGATAAACCACAGTGGAACAAGTACCGCGCGAACGATGATAAACCACACGTGGAACAAGTACCGCGGAACGATGATAAACCACACGTGGAACAAGTACGCGTGAACGATGAAAACCACAGGGAACAAGTACCGCGCGAACGATGAAACCACACGTGGAACAAGTACCGCAACGATGATAAACACAAGTGGAACAAGTACCGCGTGAACGATGAAAACCACAAGTGGAACAAGTACCGTGAACGAGATAAACCACAGGGAACAAGTACCGCGTGAACGATGATAAACCACACGTGGAACAAGTACCGCGTGAACGATGATAAACCACACGTGGAACAAGTACCGCGCGAACGATGATAAACCACACGTGGAACAAGTACCGCGTGAACGATGATAAACCACACGTGGAACAAGTACCGCGTGAACGATGATAAACCACACGTGGAACAAGTACCGCGCGAACGATGATAAACCACACGTGGAACAAGTACCGCGTGAACGATGATAAACCACACGTGGAACAAGTACCGCGCGAACGATGATAAACCACACGTGGAACAAGTACCGCGCGAACGATGATAAACCACACGTGGAACAAGTACCGCGGAACGATGATAAACCACACGTGGAACAAGTACCCGTGCGAATGAGAAAACCACACGTGGAACAAGTACCGCGTGACGATGATAAACCACAGGTGGAACAAGTACCGCGTGAACGATGATAAACCACAGGTGGAACAAGTACCGCGTGAACGATGATAAACCACAGGTGGAACAAGTACCGCCGAGACGATGATAAACCACACGTGGAACAAGTACCGCGCGAACGATGATAAACCACACGTGGAACAAGTACCGCGTGAACGATGATAAACCACACGTGGAACAAGTACCGCGTGAACGATGATAAACCACAGGTGGAACAAGTACCGCGTGAACGATGATAAACCACACGTGGAACAAGTACCGCGTGAACGATGATAAACCACACGTGGAACAAGTACCGCGTGAACGATGATAAACCACACGTGGAACAAGTACCGTGAACGATGATAAACCACACGTGGAACAAGTACCGCGTGAACGATGATAAACCACACGTGGAACAAGTACCGCGTGAACGATGATAAACCACACGTGGAACAAGTACCGCGCGAACGATGATAAACCACACGTGGAACAAGTACCGCGTGAACGATGATAAACCACACGTGGAACAAGTACCGCGAGAACGATGATAAACCACACGTGGAACAAGTACCGCGCGAACGATGATAAACCACACGTGGAACAAGTACCGCGCGAACGATGATAAACCACACGTGGAACAAGTACCGCGTGAACGATGATAAACCACACGTGGAACAAGTACCGCGAGAACGATGATAAACCACACGTGGAACAAGTACCGCGCGAACGATGATAAACCACACGTGGAACAAGTACCGCGCGAACGATGATAAACCACACATGGAACAAGTACCGCGAGAACGATGATAAACAACACATGGAACAAGTACCGTGAGAACGATGATAAACCACACAGAACAAGTACCGCGCGAACGATGATAAACCACACGTGGAACAAGTACCGCGCGAACGATGATAAACCACACGTGGAACAAGTACCGAGCGAACTATGATAAACCACACGTGGAACAAGTACCGCGAGAACGATGATAAACCACAGATGGAACAAGTACCGTGCGAACGATGATAAACCACACGTGGAACAAGTACCGCGCGAACGATGATAAACCACACGTGGAACAAGTACCGCGAGAACGATGATAAACCACACGTGGAACAAGTACCGCGCGAAAGATGATAAACCACACGTGGACAAGTACCGCGCGAACGATGATAAACCACACATGGAACAAGTACCACGAGAACGATGATAAACCACACGTGGAACAAGTACCGCGTGAACGATGATAAACCACACGTGGAACAAGTACCGTGTGAACGATGATAAACCACACGTGGAACAAGTACTGCGTGAAAGATGATAAACCACACATGGAACAAGTACCACGAGAACGATGATATACCACACGTGGAACAAGTACCGCGTGAACGATGATAAACCACACGTGGAACAAGTACCGCGTGAACGATGATAAACCACACGTGGAACAAGTACCGCGTGAACGATGATAAACCACACGTGGAACAAGTACCGCGTGAACGATGATAAACCACACGTGGAACAAGTACCGCGTGAACGATGATAAACCACACGTGGAACAAGTACCGCGTGAACGATGATAAACCACACGTGGAACAAGTACCGCGTGAACGATGATAAACCACACGTGGAACAAGTACCGCGTGAACGATGATAAACCACACGTGGAACAAGTACCGCGTGAACGATGATAAACCACAGGTGGAACAAGTACCGCGTGAACGATGATAAACCACAGGTGGAACAAGTACCGCGCGTACGATGATAGACCACACGTGGAACAAGTACCGCGCGAACGATGATAGACCACACGTGGAACAAGTACCGCGCGAACGATGATAAACCACACGTGGAACAAGTACCGCGTTAACGATGATAAACCACACGTGGAACAAGTACCGCGTGAACGATGATAAACCACAGGTGGAACAAGTACCGCGTGAACGATGATAAACAACAGGTGGAACAAGTACCGCGTGAACGATGATAAACCACAGGTGGAACAAGTACCATGAACGATGATAAACCACACGTGGTACAAGTACCGCGTGAACGATGATAAACCACACATGGAACAAGTACCGCGTTAACGATGATAAACCACACGTGGAACAAGTACCGCGTGAACGATGATAAACCACAAGTGGAACAAGTACCGCGTGAACGATGATAAACCACACGTGGAACAAGTACCGCGTGAACGATGATAAACCATACGTGGAACAAGTACCGCGCGCACGATGATAAACCACAGGTGGAACAAGTACCGCGTGAACGATGATAAACCACAGGTGGAACAAGTACCGCGTGAACGATGATAAACCACAGGTGGAACAAGTACCGCGTGAACGATGATAAACCACTGGTGGAACAAGTACCGCGCGTACGATGATAGACCACACGTGGAACAAGTACCGCGCGAACGAAGATAAACCACACGTGGAACAAGTACCGCGCGAACGATGATAGACCACACGTGGAACAAGTACCGCGTTAACGATGATAAACCACACGTGGAACAAGTACCGCGTGAACGATGATAAACCACAGGTGGAACAAGTACCGCGTGAACGATGATAAACCACAGGTGGAACAAGTACCACGTGAACGATGATAAACCACAGGTGGAACAAGTACCGCGTGAACGATGATAAAACACAGGTGGAACAAATACCGTGCGCACGATGATAAACCACACGTGGAACAAGTACCGCGAGAAAGATGATAAACCACAGATGGAACAAGTACCGTGCGAATGATGATAAACCACACGTGGAACAAGTACCGCGCGAACGATGATAAACCACACGTGGAACAAGTACCGCGAGATCGATGATAAACCACACGTGGAACAAGTACCGCGCGAACGATGATAAACCACACGTGGAAAAGTACCGCTCGAACGATGATAAACCACACGTGGAACAAGTACCGCTCGAACGATGATAAACCACATGTGGAACAAGTACCGCGTGAACGATGATAAACCACACGTGGAACAAGTACCGCGCGAACGATGATAGACCACACGTGGAACAAGTACCGCGTGAACGATGATAAACCACACGTGGAACAAGTACCGTGAGAACGATGATAAACCACACGTGGAACAAGTACCGCGTGAACGATGATAAACCACACATGGAACAAATACCGCGCGAACGATGATAGACCACACGTGGAACAAGTACCGCGCGAACGATGATAGACCACACGTGGAACAAGTACCGAGAACGATGATAAACCACACGTGGAACAAGTACCGCGCGAACGATGATAAACCACACGTGGAACAAGTACCGCGCGAACGATGATAAACCACACATGGAACAAGTACCGTGAGAACGATGATAAACAACACATGGATCAAGTACCGTGAGAACGATGATAAACCACACATGGAACAAGTACCGCGCGAACGATGATAAACCACACGTGCAACAAGTACCGAGAACGATGATAAACCACACGTGCAACAAGTACCGAGAACGATGATAAAACACACGTGGAACAAGTAGCGCGAGAACGATGATACACCACACGTGGAACAAGTACCGCGCGAACGATGATAAACCACACGTGCAACAAGTACCGAGAACGATGATAAACCATACGTGCAATAAGTACCGCGAGAACGATGATAAACCACACGAGCAACAAGTACCGCGCGAACGATGATAAACCACACGTGGAACAAGTACCGCGCGAACGATGATAAACCACACGTGGAACAAGAACCGTGAGAACGATGATAAACCACACGTGGAACAAGTACCGCGTGAACGATGATAAACCGCACGTGGAACAAGTACCGTGAGAACGATGATAAACCACAGGTGTAACAAGTACCGAGCGCACGATGATAAACCACACGTTGAACAAGTACCGAGCAAACGATGATAACCCACACGTGGAACAAGTACCACGAGAACGATGATATACCACACGTGGAACAAGTACCGCGTGAACGATGATAAACCACACGTGGAACAAGTACCGCGTGAACAATGATAAACCACACGTGGAACAAGTACCGCGTGAACGATGATAAACCACACGTGGAACAAGTACCGCGTTAACGATGATAAACCACACGTGGAACAAGTACCGCGTTAACGATGATAAACCACAAGTGGAACAAGTACCGCGTGAACGATGATAAACCACACGTGGAACAAGTACCGCGTGAACGATGATAAACCACACGTGGAACAAGTACCGCGTGAACGATGATGAAACACACGTGGAACAAGTACCGCGTGCACGATGATAAACCACAGGTGGAACAAGTACCGCGTGAACGATGATAAACCACAGGTGGAACAAGTACCGCGTGAACGATGATAAACCACAGGTGGAACAAGTACCATGAACGATGATAAACCACACGTGGTACAAGTACCGCGTGAACGATGATAAACCACACGTGGAACAAGTACCGCGTTAACGATGATAAACCACACGTGGAACAAGTACCGCGTGAACGATGATAATCCACAAGTGGAACAAGTACCGTGTGAACGATGATAAACCACACGTGGAACAAGTACCGCGTGAACGATGATAAACCACACGTGGAACAAGTACCGCGCGCACGATGATAAACCACAGGTGGAACAAGTACCGCGTCAACGATGATAAACCACAGGTGGAACAAGTACCGCGTGAACGATGATAAACCACAGGTGGAACAAGTACCGCGTGAACGATGATAAACCACAGGTGGAACAAGTACCGCGCGCACGATAATAAACCACACGTTGAACAAGTACCGAGCGAACGATGATAAACCACACATGGAACAAGTACCGCGGGCACGATGATAAACCACACGTGGAACAAGTACCGAGCGAACGATGATAAACCACACGTGGAACAAGTACCGCGTGAACGATGATAAACCACACGTGGAACAAGTACCGCGAGAACGATGATAAACACACGTGGAACAAGTACCGCGCGAACGATGATAAACCACACGTGGAACAAGTACCGCGCGAACGATGATAAACCACACATGGAACAAGTACCGTGAGAACGATGATAAACAACACATGGAACAAGTACCGTGAGAACGATGATAAACCACACATGGAACAAGTACCGCGCGAACGATGATAAACAACACGTGGAACAAGTACTTTGCGAACGATGATAAACCACACGTGGAACAAGTACCGAGCGAACGATGATAAACCACACGTGGAACAAGTACCGCGAGAACGATGATAAACCACAGATGGAACAAGTACCGTGCGAATGATGATAAACCACACGTGGAACAAGTACCGCGCGAACGATGATAAACCACACGTGGAACAAGTACCGCGAGAACGATGATAAACCACACGTGGAACAAGTACCGAGCGAACGATGATAAACCACACGTGGAAAAGTACCGCGCGAACGATGATAAACCACACGTGGAACAAGTACCACGAGAACGATGATATACCACACGTGGAACAAGTACCGCGTGAACGATGATAAACCACACGTGGAACAAGTACCGTGTGAACGATGATAAACCACAGGTGGAACAAGTACCGCGAGAACGATGATAAACCACACATGGAACAAGTACCGCGTGAACGATGATAAACCACACGTGGAACAAGTACCGCGTTAACGATGATAAACCACACGTGGAACAAGTACCGCGTGAACGATGATAAACCACAAGTGGCACAAGTACCGTGTGAGCGATGATAAACCACAGGTGGAACAAGTACCGCGTGAACGATGATAAACCACACATGGAACAAGTACCGCGAGAACGATGATAAACCACACGTGGAACAAGTACCGCGCGAACGATGATAAACCACACGTGGAACAAGTACCGCGCGAACGATGATAAACCACACGTGGAACAAGTACCGCGTGAACGATGATACACCACACGTGGAACAAGTACCGCGCGACTATGATAAACCACACGTGGAACAAGTACCGCGCGAACGATGATAAACCACATGTGCAACAAGTACCGAGAACGATGATAAACCATACGTGCAACAAGTACCGCGAGAACGATGATAAACCACACGAGCAACAAGTACCGCGCGAACGATGATAAACCACACGTGGAACAAGTACCGCGCGAACGATGATAAACCACACGTGGAACAAGAACCGTGAGAACGATGATAAACCACACATGGAACAAGTACCGCGTGAACGATGATAAACCACACGTGGAACAAGTACCGTGAGAACGATGATAAACCACAGGTGTAACAAGTACCGAGCGCACGATGATAAACCACACGTTGAACAGAACGATGATATACCACACGTGGAACAAGTACCGCGTGAACGATGATAAACCACACGTGGAACAAGTACCGTGTGAACGATGATAAACCACACGTGGAACAAGTACCGCGTGAACGATGATAAACCACACGTGGAACAAGTACCGCGTGAACGATGATAAACCACACGTGGAACAAGTACCGCGTGAACGATGATAAACCACACGTGGAACAAGTACCGCGTGAACGATGATAAACCACACGTGGAACAAGTACCGCGTGAACGATGATAAACCACACGTGGAACAAGTACCGCGTGAACGATGATAAACCACACGTGGAACAAGTACCGCGTGAACGATGATAAACCACACGTGGAACAAGTACCGCGTGAACGATGATAAACCACAGGTGGAACAAGTACCGCGTGAACGATGATAAACCACAGGTGGAACAAGTACCGCGCGAACGATGATAAACCACAGGTGGAACAAGTACCGCGCGAACGATGATAAACCACACGTGGAACAAGTACCGCGCGAACGATGATAAACCACACGTGGAACAAGTACCGCGCGAACGATGATAAACCACACGTGGAACAAGTACCGCGTGAACGATGATAAACCACACGTGGAACAAGTACCGCGTGAACGATGATAAACCACACGTGGAACAAGTACCGCGTGAACGATGATAAACCACAGGTGGAACAAGTACCGCGTGAACGATGATAAACCACAGTGGAACAAGTACCGCGTGAACGATGATAAACCACACGTGGAACAAGTACCGCGTGAACGATGATAAACCACACGTGGAACAAGTACCGCGTGAACGATGATAAACCACACGTGGAACAAGTACCGCGTGAACGATGATAAACCACACGTGGAACAAGTACCGCGTGAACGATGATAAACCACACGTGGAACAAGTACCGCGTGAACGATGATAAACCACACGTGGAACAAGTACCGCGTGAACGATGATAAACCACAGGTGGAACAAGTACCGCGTGAACGATGATAAACCACAGGTGGAACAAGTACCGCGCGAACGATGATAGACCACACGTGGAACAAGTACCGCGCGAACGATGATAGACCACACGTGGAACAAGTACCGTGCGAACGATGATAGACCACACGTGGAACAAGTACCGCGTTAACGATGATAAACCACACGTGGAACAAGTACCGCGTGAACGATGATAAACCACAGGTGGAACAAGTACCGCGTGAACGATGATAAACCACAGGTGGAACAAGTACCACGTGAACGATGATAAACCACAGGTGGAACAAGTACCGCGTGAACGATGATAAACCACACGTGGAACAAGTACCGCGAGAACGATGATAAACCACACGTGGAACAAGTACCGAGCGAACGATGATAAACCACACGTGGAAAAGTACCGCGCGAACGATGATAAACCACACGTGGAACAAGTACCACGAGAACGATGATATACCACACGTGGAACAAGTACCGCGTGATCGATGATAAACCACACGTGGAACAAGTACCGTGTGAACGATGATAAACCACAGGTGGAACAAGTACCGCGTGAACGATGATAAACCACACGTGGAACAAGTACCGCGCGAACGATGATAAACCACACGTGGAACAAGTACCGCGTGAACGATGATAAACCACAGTGGAACAAGTACCGGGAACGATGATAAACCACACGTGGAACAAGTACCGCGTGAACGATGATAAACCACACGTGGAACAAGTACCGCGAGAACGATGATAAACCACACGTGGAACAAGTACCGCGCGAACGATGATAAACCACACGTGGAACAAGTACCGCGCGAACGATGATAAACCACACGTGGAACAAGTACCGCGTGAACGATGATAAACCACACGTGGAACAAGTACCGCGAGAACGATGATAAACCACACGTGGAACAAGTACCGCGCGAACGATGATAAACCACACGTGGAACAAGTACCGCGCGAACGATGATAAACCACACGTGGAACAAGTACCGCGAGAACGATGATAAACCACACGTGGAACAAGTACCGCGTGAACGATGATAAACCACACGTGGAACAAGTACCGCGCGAACGATGATAAACCACACGTGGAACAAGTACCGCGTGAACGATGATAAACCACAGTGGAACAAGTACCGAGAACGATGATAAACCACACGTGGAACAAGTACCGCGCGAACGATGATAAACCACACGTGGAACAAGTACCGCGCGAACGATGATAAACCACACATGGAACAAGTACCGTGAGAACGATGATAAACAACACATGGAACAAGTACCGTGAGAACGATGATAAACCACACATGGAACAAGTACCGCGCGAACGATGATAAACCACACGTGGAACAAGTACCGCGAACGATGATAAACCACACGTGGAACAAGTACCGAGAACGATGATAAACCACACGTGGAACAAGTACCGCGAGAACGATGATAAACCACACGTGGAACAAGTACCGCGCGAACGATGATAAACCACACGTGGAACAAGTACCGAGAACGATGATAAACCACACGTGGAACAAGTACCGCGAGAACGATGATAAACCACACGTGGAACAAGTACCGCGCGAACGATGATAAACCACACGTGGAACAAGTACCGCGCGAACGATGATAAACCACACGTGGAACAAGTACCGTGAGAACGATGATAAACCACACGTGGAACAAGTACCGCGTGAACGATGATAAACCACACGTGGAACAAGTACCGTGAGAACGATGATAAACCACAGGTGTAACAAGTACCGAGCGCACGATGATAAACCACACGTTGAACAAGTACCGAGCGAACGATGATAAACCACACGTGGAACAAGTACCACGAGAACGATGATATACCACACGTGGAACAAGTACCGCGTGAACGATGATAAACCACACGTGGAACAAGTACCGCGTGAACGATGATAAACCACACGTGGAACAAGTACCGCGTGAACGATGATAAACCACACGTGGAACAAGTACCGCGTTAACGATGATAAACCACACGTGGAACAAGTACCGCGTTAACGATGATAAACCACACGTGGAACAAGTACCGCGTGAACGATGATAAACCACACGTGGAACAAGTACCGCGTGAACGATGATAAACCACACGTGGAACAAGTACCGCGTGAACGATGATAAAACACACGTGGAACAAGTACCGCGTGAACGATGATAAACCACAGGTGGAACAAGTACCGCGTGAACGATGATAAACCACAGGTGGAACAAGTACCGCGTGAACGATGATAAACCACAGGTGGAACAAGTACCATGAACGATGATAAACCACACGTGGTACAAGTACCGCGTGAACGATGATAAACCACACGTGGAACAAGTACCGCGTTAACGATGATAAACCACACGTGGAACAAGTACCGCGTGAACGATGATAAACCACAAAACAAACAACAAAACACGTGGAACAAGTACCGCGTGAACGATGATAAACCACACGTGGAACAAGTACCGCGCGCACGATGATAAACCACAGGTGGAACAAGTACCGCGTCAACGATGATAAACCACAGGTGGAACAAGTACCGCGTGAACGATGATAAACCACAGGTGGAACAAGTACCGCGTGAACGATGATAAACCACAGGTGGAACAAGTACCGCGCGCACGATAATAAACCACACGTTGAACAAGTACCGAGCGAACGATGATAAACCACACATGGAACAAGTACCGCGGGCACGATGATAAACCACACGTGGAACAAGTACCGAGCGAACGATGATAAACCACACGTGGAACAAGTACCGCGTGAACGATGATAAACCACACGTGGAACAAGTACCGCGAGAACGATGATAAACACACGTGGAACAAGTACCGCGCGAACGATGATAAACCACACGTGGAACAAGTACCGCGCGAACGATGATAAACCACACATGGAACAAGTACCGTGAGAACGATGATAAACAACACATGGAACAAGTACCGTGAGAACGATGATAAACCACAGGTGGAACAAGTACCATGAACGATGATAAACCACACGTGGTACAAGTACCGCGTGAACGATGATAAACCACACATGGAACAAGTACCGCGTTAACGATGATAAACCACACGTGGAACAAGTACCGCGTGAACGATGATAAACCACACGTGGAACAAGTACCGCGTTAACGATGATAAACCACACGTGGAACAAGTACCGCGTGAACGATGATAATCCACAAGTGGAACAAGTACCGCGTGAACGATGATAAACCACACGTGGAACAAGTACCGCGTGAACGATGATAAACCACACGTGGAACAAGTACCGCTCGCACGATGATAAACCACAGGTGGAACAAGTACCGCGTCAACGATGATAAACCACAGGTGGAACAAGTACCGCGTGAACGATGATAAACCACAGGTGGAACAAGTACCGCGTGAACGATGATAAACCACAGGTGGAACAAGTACCGCGCGCACGATGATAAACCACACGTTGAACAAGTACCGAGCGAACGATGATAAACCACACATGGAACAAGTACCGCGGGCAGGATGATAAACCACACGTGGAACAAGAACCGAGCGAACGATGATAAACCACACGTGGAACAAGTACCGCGTGAACGATGATAAACCACACGTGGAACAAGTACCGCGAGAACAATGATAAACCACACGTGGAACAAGTACCGCGCGAACGATGATAAACCACACGTGGAACAAGTACCGCGCGAACGATGATAAACCACACATGGAACAAGTACCGTGAGAACGATGATAAACAACACATGGAACAAGTACCGTGAGAACGATGATAAACCACACATGGAACAAGTACCGCGCGAACGATGATAAACAACACGTGGAACAAGTACCGCGCGAACGATGATAAACCACACGTGGAACAAGTACCGAGCGAACTATGATAAACCACACGTGGAACAAGTACCGCGAGAACGATGATAAACCACAGATGGAACAAGTACTGTGCGAATGATGATAAACCACACGTGGAACAAGTACCGCGCGAACGATGATAAACCACACGTGGAACAAGTACCGCGAGAACGATGATAAACCACACGTGGAACAAGTACCGCGCGAAAGATGATAAACCACACGTGGATAAGTACCGCGCGAACGATGATAAACCACACATGGAACAAGTACCACGAGAACGATGATATACCACACGTGGAACAAGTACCGCGTGAACGATGATAAACCACACGTGGAACAAGTACCGTGTGAACGATGATAAACCACACGTGGAACAAGTACTGCGTGAAAGATAATAAACCACACATGGAACAAGTACCACGAGAACGATGATATACCACACGTGGAACAAGTACCGCGTGAACGATGATAAACCACACGTGGAACAAGTACCGCGTGAACGATGATAAACCACACGTGGAACAAGTACCGCGTGAACGATGATAAACCACACATGGAACAAGTACCGCGTGAACGATGATAAACCACACGTGGAACAAGTACCGCGTGAACGATGATAAACCACACGTGGAACAAGTACCGCGTGAACGATGATAAACCACACGTGGAACAAGTACCGCGCGAACGATGATAAACCACACGTGGAACAAGTACCGCGTGAACGATGATAAACCACAGATGGAACAAGTACCGCGCGAACGATGATAAACCACACGTGGAACAAGTACCGCGCGAACGATGATAAACCACACGTGGAACAAGTACCGCGAGAACGATGATAAACCACACGTGGAACAAGTACCGCGCGAACGATGATAAACCACACGTGGACAAGTACCGCGCGAACGATGATAAACCACACATGGAACAAGTACCGCGAGAACGATGATAAACAACACGTGGAACAAGTACCGCGTGAACGATGATAAACCACACGTGGAACAAGTACCGTGTGAACGATGATAAACCACACGTGGAACAAGTACTGCGTGAAAGATGATAAACCACACATGGAACAAGTACCACGAGAACGATGATATACCACACGTGGAACAAGTACCGCGTGAACGATGATAAACCACACGTGGAACAAGTACCGTGTGAACGATGATAAACCACACGTGGAACAAGTACCGCGTGAACGATGATAAACCACACATGGAACAAGTACCGCGTGAACGATGATAAACCACACGTGGAACAAGTACCGCGTTAATGATGATAAACCACACGTAGAACAAGTACCGCGTGAACGATGATAAACCACACGTGGAACAAGTACCGCGCGCACGATGATAAACCACAGGTGGAACAAGTACCGCGTGAAAGATGATAAACCACAGGTGGAACAAGTACCGCGTGAACGATGATAAACCACAGGTGGAACAAGTACCGCGTGAACGATGATAAACCACAGGTGGAACAAGTACCGCGCGTACGATGATAGACCACACGTGGAACAAGTACCGCGCGAACGATGATAGACCACACGTGGAACAAGTACCGCGCGAACGATGATATACCACACGTGGAACAAGTACCGCGTTAACGATGATAAACCACACGTGGAACAAGTACCGCGTGAACGATGATAAACCACAGGTGGAACAAGTACCGCGTGAACGATGATAAACCACAGGTGGAACAAGTACCGTGAACGATGATAAACCACACGTGGAACAAGTACCGCGTGAACGATGATAAACCACACGTGGAACAAGTACCGCGTTAACGATGATAAACCACACGTGGAACAAGTACCGCGTGAACGATGATAAACCACAGTGGAACAAGTACCGCGTGAACGATGATAAACCACACGTGGAACAAGTACCGCGTGAACGATGATAAACCACACGTGGAACAAGTACCGCGTGAACGATGATAAACCACACGTGGAACAAGTACCGCGTGAACGATGATAAACCACACGTGGAACAAGTACCGCGCGAACGATGATAAACCACAGGTGGAACAAGTACCGCGTGAACGATGATAAACCACTGGTGGAACAAGTACCGCGCGTACGATGATAGACCACACGTGGAACAAGTACCGCGCGAACGAAGATAGACCACACGTGGAACAAGTACCGCGCGAACGATGATAGACCACACGTGGAACAAGTACCGCGTTAACGATGATAAACCACACGTGGAACAAGTACCGCGTGAACGATGATAAACCACAGGTGGAACAAGTACCGCGTGAACGATGATAAACCACAGGTGGAACAAGTACCACGTGAACGATGATAAACCACAGGTGGAACAAGTACCGCGTGAACGATGATAAAACACAGGTGGAACAAATACCGTGCGCACGATGATAAACCACACGTGGAACAAGTACCGCGAGAAAGATGATAAACCACAGATGGAACAAGTACCGTGCGAATGATGATAAACCACACGTGGAACAAGTACCGCGCGAACGATGATAAACCACACGTGGAACAAGTACCGCGAGATCGATGATAAACCACACGTGGAACAAGTACCGCGCGAACGATGATAAACCACACGTGGAAAAGTACCGCTCGAACGATGATAAACCACACGTGGAACAAGTACCGCTCGAACGATGATAAACCACATGTGGAACAAGTACCGCGTGAACGATGATAAACCACACGTGGAACAAGTACCGCTCGAACGATGATAGACCACACGTGGAACAAGTACCGCGTGAACGATGATAAACCACACGTGGAACAAGAACCGTGAGAACGATGATAAACCACACATGGAACAAGTACCGCGTGAACGATGATAAACCACACATGGAACAAATACCGCGCGCACGATGATAGACCACACGTGGAACATGTACCGCGCGCACGATGATAGACCACACGTGGAACAAGTACCGAGAACGATGATAAACCACACGTGGAACAAGTACCGCGCGAACGATGATAAACCACACGTGGAACAAGTACCGCGCGAACGATGATAAACCACACATGGAACAAGTACCGTGAGAACGATGATAAACAACACATGGATCAAGTACCGTGAGAACGATGATAAACCACACATGGAACAAGTACCGCGCGAACGATGATAAACCACACGTGCAACAAGTACCGAGAACGATGATAAACCACACGTGCAACAAGTACCGAGAACGATGATAAAACACACGTGGAACAAGTAGCGCGAGAACGATGATACACCACACGTGGAACAAGTACCGCGCGAACGGTGATAAACCACACGTGCAACAAGTACCGAGAACGATGATAAACCATACGTGCAATAAGTACCGCGAGAACGATGATAAACCACACGAGCAACAAGTACCGCGCGAACGATGATAAACCACACGTGGAACAAGTACCGCGCGAACGATGATAAACCACACGTGGAACAAGAACCGTGAGAACGATGATAAACCACACGTGGAACAAGTACCGCGTGAACGATGATAAACCGCACGTGGAACAAGTACCGTGAGAACGATGATAAACCACAGGTGTAACAAGTACCGAGCGCACGATGATAAACCACACGTTGAACAAGTACCGAGCGAACGATGATAACCCACACGTGGAACAAGTACCACGAGAACGATGATATACCACACGTGGAACAAGTACCGCGTGAACGATGATAAACCACACGTGGAACAAGTACCGCGTGAACAATGATAAACCACACGTGGAACAAGTACCGCGTGAACGATGATAAACCACACGTGGAACAAGTACCGCGTTAACGATGATAAACCACACGTGGAACAAGTACCGCGTTAACGATGATAAACCACAAGTGGAACAAGTACCGCGTGAACGATGATAAACCACACGTGGAACAAGTACCGCGTGAACGATGATAAACCACACGTGGAACAAGTACCGCGTGAACGATGATGAAACACACGTGGAACAAGTACCGCGTGCACGATGATAAACCACAGGTGGAACAAGTACCGCGTGAACGATGATAAACCACAGGTGGAACAAGTACCGCGTGAACGATGATAAACCACAGGTGGAACAAGTACCATGAACGATGATAAACCACACGTGGTACAAGTACCGCGTGAACGATGATAAACCACACGTGGAACAAGTACCGCGTTAACGATGATAAACCACACGTGGAACAAGTACCGCGTGAACGATGATAATCCACAAGTGGAACAAGTACCGTGTGAACGATGATAAACCACACGTGGAACAAGTACCGCGTGAACGATGATAAACCACACGTGGAACAAGTACCGCGCGCACGATGATAAACCACAGGTGGAACAAGTACCGCGTCAACGATGATAAACCACAGGTGGAACAAGTACCGCGTGAACGATGATAAACCACAGGTGGAACAAGTACCGCGTGAACGATGATAAACCACAGGTGGAACAAGTACCGCGCGCACGATAATAAACCACACGTTGAACAAGTACCGAGCGAACGATGATAAACCACACATGGAACAAGTACCGCGGGCACGATGATAAACCACACGTGGAACAAGTACCGAGCGAACGATGATAAACCACACGTGGAACAAGTACCGCGTGAACGATGATAAACCACACGTGGAACAAGTACCGCGAGAACGATGATAAACACACGTGGAACAAGTACCGCGCGAACGATGATAAACCACACGTGGAACAAGTACCGCGCGAACGATGATAAACCACACATGGAACAAGTACCGTGAGAACGATGATAAACAACACATGGAACAAGTACCGTGAGAACGATGATAAACCACAGGTGGAACAAGTACCATGAACGATGATAAACCACACGTGGTACAAGTACCGCGTGAACGATGATAAACCACACATGGAACAAGTACCGCGTTAACGATGATAAACCACACGTGGAACAAGTACCGCGTGAACGATGATAAACCACACGTGGAACAAGTACCGCGTTAACGATGATAAACCACACGTGGAACAAGTACCGCGTGAACGATGATAATCCACAAGTGGAACAAGTACCGCGTGAACGATGATAAACCACACGTGGAACAAGTACCGCGTGAACGATGATAAACCACACGTGGAACAAGTACCGCTCGCACGATGATAAACCACAGGTGGAACAAGTACCGCGTCAACGATGATAAAGCACAGGTGGAACAAGTACCGCGTGAACGATGATAAACCACAGGTGGAACAAGTACCGCGTGAACGATGATAAACCACAGGTGGAACAAGTACCGCGCGCACGATGATAAACCACACGTTGAACAAGTACCGAGCGAACGATGATAAACCACACATGGAACAAGTACCGCGGGCACGATGATAAACCACACGTGGAACAAGAACCGAGCGAACGATGATAAACCACACGTGGAACAAGTACCGCGTGAACGATGATAAACCACACGTGGAACAAGTACCGCGAGAACAATGATAAACCACACGTGGAACAAGTACCGCGCGAACGATGATAAACCACACGTGGAACAAGTACCGCGCGAACGATGATAAACCACACATGGAACAAGTACCGTGAGAACGATGATAAACAACACATGGAACAAGTACCGTGAGAACGATGATAAACCACACATGGAACAAGTACCGCGCGAACGATGATAAACAACACGTGGAACAAGTACCGCGCGAACGATGATAAACCACACGTGGAACAAGTACCGAGCGAACTATGATAAACCACACGTGGAACAAGTACCGCGAGAACGATGATAAACCACAGATGGAACAAGTACTGTGCGAATGATGATAAACCACACGTGGAACAAGTACCGCGCGAACGATGATAAACCACACGTGGAACAAGTACCGCGAGAACGATGATAAACCACACGTGGAACAAGTACCGCGCGAAAGATGATAAACCACACGTGGATAAGTACCGCGCGAACGATGATAAACCACACATGGAACAAGTACCACGAGAACGATGATATACCACACGTGGAACAAGTACCGCGTGAACGATGATAAACCACACGTGGAACAAGTACCGTGTGAACGATGATAAACCACACGTGGAACAAGTACCGCGTGAAAGATGATAAACCACACATGGAACAAGTACCACGAGAACGATGATATACCACACGTGGAACAAGTACCGCGTGAACGATGATAAACCACACGTGGAACAAGTACCGTGTGAACGATGATAAACCACACGTGGAACAAGTACCGCGTGAACGATGATAAACCACACATGGAACAAGTACCGCGTGAACGATGATAAACCACACGTGGAACAAGTACCGCGTGAACGATGATAAACCACACGTGGAACAAGTACCGCGTGAACGATGATAAACCACAGGTGGAACAAGTACCGCGTGAACGATGATAAACCACAGGTGGAACAAGTACCGCGCGTACGATGATAGACCACACGTGGAACAAGTACCGCGCGAACGATGATAGACCACACGTGGAACAAGTACCGCGCGAACGATGATATACCACACGTGGAACAAGTACCGCGTTAACGATGATAAACCACACGTGGAACAGGTACCGCGTGAACGATGATAAACCACAGGTGGAACAAGTACCGCGTGAACGATGATAAACAACAGGTGGAACAAGTACCGCGTGAATGATGATAAACCACAGGTGGAACAAGTACCATGAACGATGATAAACCACACGTGGTACAAGTACCGCGTGAACGATGATAAACCACACATGGAACAAGTACCGCGTTAACGATGATAAACCACACGTGGAACAAGTACCGCGTGAACGATGATAAACCACAAGTGGAACAAGTACCGCGTGAACGATGATAAACCACACGTGGAACAAGTACCGCGTGAACGATGATAAACCATACGTGGAACAAGTACCGCGCGCACGATGATAAACCACAGGTGGAACAAGTACCGCGTGAACGATGATAAACCACAGGTGGAACAAGTACCGCGTGAACGATGATAAACCACAGGTGGAACAAGTACCGCGTGAACGATGATAAACCACTGGTGGAACAAGTACCGCGCGTACGATGATAGACCACACGTGGAACAAGTACCGCGCGAACGAAGATAGACCACACGTGGAACAAGTACCGCGCGAACGATGATAGACCACACGTGGAACAAGTACCGCGTTAACGATGATAAACCACACGTGGAACAAGTACCGCGTGAACGATGATAAACCACAGGTGGAACAAGTACCGCGTGAACGATGATAAACCACAGGTGGAACAAGTACCACGTGAACGATGATAAACCACAGGTGGAACAAGTACCGCGTGAACGATGATAAAACACAGGTGGAACAAATACCGTGCGCACGATGATAAACCACACGTGGAACAAGTACCGCGAGAAAGATGATAAACCACAGATGGAACAAGTACCGTGCGAATGATGATAAACCACACGTGGAACAAGTACCGCGCGAACGATGATAAACCACACGTGGAACAAGTACCGCGAGATCGATGATAAACCACACGTGGAACAAGTACCGCGCGAACGATGATAAACCACACGTGGAAAAGTACCGCTCGAACGATGATAAACCACACGTGGAACAAGTACCGCTCGAACGATGATAAACCACATGTGGAACAAGTACCGCGTGAACGATGATAAACCACACGTGGAACAAGTACCGCTCGAACGATGATAGACCACACGTGGAACAAGTACCGCGTGAACGATGATAAACCACACGTGGAACAAGAACCGTGAGAACGATGATAAACCACACATGGAACAAGTACCGCGTGAACGATGATAAACCACACATGGAACAAATACCGCGCGCACGATGATAGACCACACGTGGAACATGTACCGCGCGCACGATGATAACACACGTGGAACAAGTACGAGAACGATGATAAACACACGTGGAACAAGTACCGAGAACGATGATAAACCACACGTGGAACAAGTACCGCGAGAACGATGATAAACCACACGTGGAACAATACCGCGCGAACGATGATAGACCACACGTGGAACAAGTACAAAGAACGATGATAAACCACACGTGGAACAAGTACCGCGAGAACGATGATAAACCACACGTGGAACAAGTACCGCGTGAACGATGATAAACCACACGTGGAACAAGTACCGCGAGAACGATGATAAACCACACGTGGAACAAGTACCGCGCGAACGATGATAAACCACACGTGGAACAAGTACCGCGCGAACGATGATAAACCACACGTGGAACAAGTACCGCGCGAACGATGATAAACCACACATGGAACAAGTACCGTGAGAACGATGATAAACAACACATGGATCAAGTACCGTGAGAACGATGATAAACCACACATGGAACAAGTACCGCGCGAACGATGATAAACCACACGTGCAACAAGTACCGAGAACGATGATAAACCACACGTGCAACAAGTACCGAGAACGATGATAAAACACACGTGGAACAAGTAGCGCGAGAACGATGATACACCACACGTGGAACAAGTACCGCGCGAACGATGATAAACCACACGTGCAACAAGTACCGAGAACGATGATAAACCATACGTGCAATAAGTACCGCGAGAACGATGATAAACCACACGAGCAACAAGTACCGCGCGAACGATGATAAACCACACGTGGAACAAGTACCGCGCGAACGATGATAAACCACACGTGGAACAAGAACCGTGAGAACGATGATAAACCACACGTGGAACAAGTACCGCGTGAACGATGATAAACCGCACGTGGAACAAGTACCGTGAGAACGATGATAAACCACAGGTGTAACAAGTACCGAGCGCACGATGATAAACCACACGTTGAACAAGTACCGAGCGAACGATGATAACCCACACGTGGAACAAGTACCACGAGAACGATGATATACCACACGTGGAACAAGTACCGCGTGAACGATGATAAACCACACGTGGAACAAGTACCGCGTGAACAATGATAAACCACACGTGGAACAAGTACCGCGTGAACGATGATAAACCACACGTGGAACAAGTACCGCGTTAACGATGATAAACCACACGTGGAACAAGTACCGCGTTAACGATGATAAACCACAAGTGGAACAAGTACCGCGTGAACGATGATAAACCACACGTGGAACAAGTACCGCGTGAACGATGATAAACCACACGTGGAACAAGTACCGCGTGAACGATGATGAAACACACGTGGAACAAGTACCGCGTGCACGATGATAAACCACAGGTGGAACAAGTACCGCGTGAACGATGATAAACCACAGGTGGAACAAGTACCGCGTGAACGATGATAAACCACAGGTGGAACAAGTACCATGAACGATGATAAACCACACGTGGTACAAGTACCGCGTGAACGATGATAAACCACACGTGGAACAAGTACCGCGTTAACGATGATAAACCACACGTGGAACAAGTACCGCGTGAACGATGATAATCCACAAGTGGAACAAGTACCGTGTGAACGATGATAAACCACACGTGGAACAAGTACCGCGTGAACGATGATAAACCACACGTGGAACAAGTACCGCGCGCACGATGATAAACCACAGGTGGAACAAGTACCGCGTCAACGATGATAAACCACAGGTGGAACAAGTACCGCGTGAACGATGATAAACCACAGGTGGAACAAGTACCGCGTGAACGATGATAAACCACAGGTGGAACAAGTACCGCGCGCACGATAATAAACCACACGTTGAACAAGTACCGAGCGAACGATGATAAACCACACATGGAACAAGTACCGCGGGCACGATGATAAACCACACGTGGAACAAGTACCGAGCGAACGATGATAAACCACACGTGGAACAAGTACCGCGTGAACGATGATAAACCACACGTGGAACAAGTACCGCGAGAACGATGATAAACACACGTGGAACAAGTACCGCGCGAACGATGATAAACCACACGTGGAACAAGTACCGCGCGAACGATGATAAACCACACATGGAACAAGTACCGTGAGAACGATGATAAACAACACATGGAACAAGTACCGTGAGAACGATGATAAACCACACATGGAACAAGTACCGCGCGAACGATGATAAACAACACGTGGAACAAGTACTTTGCGAACGATGATAAACCACACGTGGAACAAGTACCGAGCGAACGATGATAAACCACACGTGGAACAAGTACCGCGAGAACGATGATAAACCACAGATGGAACAAGTACCGTGCGAATGATGATAAACCACACGTGGAACAAGTACCGCGCGAACGATGATAAACCACACGTGGAACAAGTACCGCGAGAACGATGATAAACCACACGTGGAACAAGTACCGAGCGAACGATGATAAACCACACGTGGAAAAGTACCGCGCGAACGATGATAAACCACACGTGGAACAAGTACCACGAGAACGATGATATACCACACGTGGAACAAGTACCGCGTGATCGATGATAAACCACACGTGGAACAAGTACCGTGTGAACGATGATAAACCACAGGTGGAACAAGTACCGCGAGAACGATGATAAACCACACATGGAACAAGTACCGCGTGAACGATGATAAACCACACGTGGAACAAGTACCGCGTTAACGATGATAAACCACACGTGGAACAAGTACCGCGTGAACGATGATAAACCACAAGTGGCACAAGTACCGTGTGAGCGATGATAAACCACAGGTGGAACAAGTACCGCGTGAACGATGATAAACCACACATGGAACAAGTACCGCGAGAACGATGATAAACCACACGTGGAACAAGTACCGCGCGAACGATGATAAACCACACGTGGAACAAGTACTGCGCGAACGATGATAAACCACACATGGAACAAGTACCGCGAGAACGATGATAAACCACACGTGGAACAAGTACCGCGAGAACGATGATAAACCACACGTGGAACAAGTACCGCGCGAACGATGATAAACCACACGTGCAACAAGTACCGAGAACGATGATAAACCATACGTGCAACAAGTACCGCGAGAACGATGATAAACCACACGAGCAACAAGTACCGCGCGAACGATGATAAACCACACGTGGAACAAGTACCGCGCGAACGATGATAAACCACACGTGGAACAAGAACCGTGAGAACGATGATAAACCACACGTGGAACAAGTACCGCGTGAACGATGATAAACCACACGTGGAACAAGTACCGTGAGAACGATGATAAACCACAGGTGTAACAAGTACCGAGCGCACGATGATAAACCACACGTTGAACAGAACGATGATAAACCACACGTGGAACAAGTACCGCGTGAACGATGATAAACCACACGTGGAACAAGTACCGCGTGAACGATGATAAACCACACGTGGAACAAGTACCGCGTGAACGATGATAAACCACACGTGGAACAAGTACCGCGTGAACGATGATAAACCACACGTGGAACAAGTACCGCGTGAACGATGATAAACCACACGTGGAACAAGTACCGCGTGAACGATGATAAACCACACGTGGAACAAGTACCGCGTGAACGATGATAAACCACACGTGGAACAAGTACCGCGTGAACGATGATAAACCACACGTGGAACAAGTACCGCGTGAACGATGATAAACCACACGTGGAACAAGTACCGCGTGAACGATGATAAACCACAGGTGGAACAAGTACCGCGTGAACGATGATAAACCACAGGTGGAACAAGTACCGCGTGAACGATGATAAACCACAGGTGGAACAAGTACCGCGCGAACGATGATAAACCACACGTGGAACAAGTACCGCGCGAACGATGATAAACCACACGTGGAACAAGTACCGCGTGAACGATGATAAACCACACGTGGAACAAGTACCGCGTGAACGATGATAAACCACACGTGGAACAAGTACCGCGTGAACGATGATAAACCACACGTGGAACAAGTACCGCGTGAACGATGATAAACCACACGTGGAACAAGTACCGCGTGAACGATGATAAACCACAGTGGAACAAGTACCGCGTGAACGATGATAAACCACACGTGGAACAAGTACCGCGTGAACGATGATAAACCACACGTGGAACAAGTACCGCGTGAACGATGATAAACCACACGTGGAACAAGTACCGCGTGAACGATGATAAACCACACGTGGAACAAGTACCGCGCGAACGATGATAAACCACACGTGGAACAAGTACCGCGTGAACGATGATAAACCACAGGTGGAACAAGTACCGCGTGAACGATGATAAACCACAGGTGGAACAAGTACCGCGTGAACGATGATAAACCACTGGTGGAACAAGTACCGCGCGTACGATGATAGACCACACGTGGAACAAGTACCGCGCGAACGAAGATAAACCACACGTGGAACAAGTACCGCGCGAACGATGATAGACCACACGTGGAACAAGTACCGCGTTAACGATGATAAACCACACGTGGAACAAGTACCGCGTGAACGATGATAAACCACAGGTGGAACAAGTACCGCGTGAACGATGATAAACCACAGGTGGAACAAGTACCACGTGAACGATGATAAACCACAGGTGGAACAAGTACCGCGTGAACGATGATAAAACACAGGTGGAACAAATACCGTGCGCACGATGATAAACCACACGTGGAACAAGTACCGCGAGAAAGATGATAAACCACAGATGGAACAAGTACCGTGCGAATGATGATAAACCACACGTGGAACAAGTACCGCGCGAACGATGATAAACCACACGTGGAACAAGTACCGCGAGATCGATGATAAACCACACGTGGAACAAGTACCGCGCGAACGATGATAAACCACACGTGGAAAAGTACCGCTCGAACGATGATAAACCACACGTGGAACAAGTACCGCTCGAACGATGATAAACCACATGTGGAACAAGTACCGCGTGAACGATGATAAACCACACGTGGAACAAGTACCGCTCGAACGATGATAGACCACACGTGGAACAAGTACCGCGTGAACGATGATAAACCACACGTGGAACAAGAACCGTGAGAACGATGATAAACCACACATGGAACAAGTACCGCGTGAACGATGATAAACCACACATGGAACAAATACCGCGCGCACGATGATAGACCACACGTGGAACATGTACCGCGCGCACGATGATAGACCACACGTGGAACAAGTACCGAGAACGATGATAAACCACACGTGGAACAAGTACCGCGCGAACGATGATAAACCACACGTGGAACAAGTACCGCGCGAACGATGATAAACCACACATGGAACAAGTACCGTGAGAACGATGATAAACAACACATGGATCAAGTACCGTGAGAACGATGATAAACCACACATGGAACAAGTACCGCGCGAACGATGATAAACCACACGTGCAACAAGTACCGAGAACGATGATAAACCACACGTGCAACAAGTACCGAGAACGATGATAAAACACACGTGGAACAAGTAGCGCGAGAACGATGATACACCACACGTGGAACAAGTACCGCGCGAACGGTGATAAACCACACGTGCAACAAGTACCGAGAACGATGATAAACCATACGTGCAATAAGTACCGCGAGAACGATGATAAACCACACGAGCAACAAGTACCGCGCGAACGATGATAAACCACACGTGGAACAAGTACCGCGCGAACGATGATAAACCACACGTGGAACAAGAACCGTGAGAACGATGATAAACCACACGTGGAACAAGTACCGCGTGAACGATGATAAACCACACGTGGAACAAGTACCGCGAGAACGATGATAAACCACACGTGGAACAAGTACCGAGCGAACGATGATAAACCACACGTGGAACAAGTACCGAGCGAACGATGATAAACCACACGTGGAACAAGTACCACGAGAACGATGATATACCACACGTGGAACAAGTACCGCGTGAACGATGATAAACCACACGTGGAACAAGTACCGCGTGAACGATGATAAACCACACGTGGAACAAGTACCGCGTGAACGATGATAAACCGCACGTGGAACAAGTACCGTGAGAACGATGATAAACCACAGGTGTAACAAGTACCGAGCGCACGATGATAAACCACACGTTGAACAAGTACCGAGCGAACGATGATAACCCACACGTGGAACAAGTACCACGAGAACGATGATATACCACACGTGGAACAAGTACCGCGTGAACGATGATAAACCACACGTGGAACAAGTACCGCGTGAACAATGATAAACCACACGTGGAACAAGTACCGCGTGAACGATGATAAACCACACGTGGAACAAGTACCGCGTTAACGATGATAAACCACACGTGGAACAAGTACCGCGTTAACGATGATAAACCACAAGTGGAACAAGTACCGCGTGAACGATGATAAACCACACGTGGAACAAGTACCGCGTGAACGATGATAAACCACACGTGGAACAAGTACCGCGTGAACGATGATGAAACACACGTGGAACAAGTACCGCGTGCACGATGATAAACCACAGGTGGAACAAGTACCGCGTGAACGATGATAAACCACAGGTGGAACAAGTACCGCGTGAACGATGATAAACCACAGGTGGAACAAGTACCATGAACGATGATAAACCACACGTGGTACAAGTACCGCGTGAACGATGATAAACCACACGTG
The DNA here is from genome assembly GCA_014843695.1 of Archivesica marissinica. NCBI lineage: Eukaryota > Metazoa > Mollusca > Bivalvia > Venerida > Vesicomyidae > Archivesica > Archivesica marissinica. Next base: position 73,861,369 of record CM026403.1, read on the forward strand.
GAACAAGTACCGCGTTAACGATGATAAACCACACGTGGAACAAGTACCGCGTGAACGATGATAATCCACAAGTGGAACAAGTACCGTGTGAACGATGATAAACCACACGTGGAACAAGTACCGCGTGAACGATGATAAACCACACGTGGAACAAGTACCGCGCGCACGATGATAAACCACAGGTGGAACAAGTACCGCGTCAACGATGATAAACCACAGGTGGAACAAGTACCGCGTGAACGATGATAAACCACAGGTGGAACAAGTACCGCGTGAACGATGATAAACCACAGGTGGAACAAGTACCGCGCGCACGATAATAAACCACACGTTGAACAAGTACCGAGCGAACGATGATAAACCACACATGGAACAAGTACCGCGGGCACGATGATAAACCACACGTGGAACAAGTACCGAGCGAACGATGATAAACCACACGTGGAACAAGTACCGCGTGAACGATGATAAACCACACGTGGAACAAGTACCGCGAGAACGATGATAAACACACGTGGAACAAGTACCGCGCGAACGATGATAAACCACACGTGGAACAAGTACCGCGCGAACGATGATAAACCACACATGGAACAAGTACCGTGAGAACGATGATAAACAACACATGGAACAAGTACCGTGAGAACGATGATAAACCACAGGTGGAACAAGTACCATGAACGATGATAAACCACACGTGGTACAAGTACCGCGTGAACGATGATAAACCACACATGGAACAAGTACCGCGTTAACGATGATAAACCACACGTGGAACAAGTACCGCGTGAACGATGATAAACCACAAGTGGAACAAGTACCGCGTGAACGATGATAAACCACACGTGGAACAAGTACCGCGTGAACGATGATAAACCACACGTGGAACAAGTACCGCGTGAACGATGATAAACCACACGTGGAACAAGTACCGCGTGAACGATGATAAACCACACGTGGAACAAGTACCGCGCGAACGATGATAAACCACAGTGGAACAAGTACCGCGTGAACGATGATAAACCACACGTGGAACAAGTACCGCGTGAACGATGATAAACCACAGGTGGAACAAGTACCGCGTGAACGATGATAAACCACACGTGGAACAAGTACCGCGCGAACGATGATAAACCACACGTGGAACAAGTACCGCGCGAACGATGATAAACCACACATGGAACAAGTACCGCGGGAACGATGATAAACCACACGTGGAACAAGTACCGCGCGAACGATGATAAACCACACGTGGAACAAGTACCGCGTGAACGATGATAAACCACACGTGGAACAAGTACCGCGAGAACGATGATAAACCACACGTGGAACAAGTACCGCGCGAACGATGATAAACCACACGTGGAACAAGTACCGCGCGAACGATGATAAACCACACATGGAACAAGTACCGTGAGAACGATGATAAACAACACATGGAACAAGTACCGTGAGAACGATGATAAACCACACATGGAACAAGTACCGCGCGAACGATGATAAACAACACGTGGAACAAGTACCGCGCGAACGATGATAAACCACACGTGGAACAAGTACCGAGCGAACGATGATAAACCACACGTGGAACAAGTACCGCGAGAACGATGATAAACCACAGATGGAACAAGTACTGTGCGAATGATGATAAACCACACGTGGAACAAGTACCGCGCGAACGATGATAAACCACACGTGGAACAAGTACCGCGAGAACGATGATAAACCACACGTGGAACAAGTACCGCGCGAAAGATGATAAACCACACGTGGATAAGTACCGCGCGAACGATGATAAACCACACATGGAACAAGTACCACGAGAACGATGATATACCACACGTGGAACAAGTACCGCGTGAACGATGATAAACCACACGTGGAACAAGTACCGTGTGAACGATGATAAACCACACGTGGAACAAGTACCGCGTGAACGATGATAAACCACACATGGAACAAGTACCGCGAGAACGATGATAAACCACACGTGGAACAAGTACCGCGTGAACGATGATAAACCACACGTGGAACAAGTACCGCGTGAACGATGATAAACCACACGTGGAACAAGTACCGCGTGAACGATGATAAACCACACGTGGAACAAGTACCGCGTGAACGATGATAAACCACACGTGGAACAAGTACCGCGTGAACGATGATAAACCACACGTGGAACAAGTACCGCGTGAACGATGATAAACCACAGGTGGAACAAGTACCGCGTGAACGATGATAAACCACAGGTGGAACAAGTACCGCGTGAACGATGATAAACCACAGGTGGAACAAGTACCGCGCGTACGATGATAGACCACACGTGGAACAAGTACCGCGCGAACGATGATAGACCACACGTGGAACAAGTACCGCGCGAACGATGATAAACCACACGTGGAACAAGTACCGCGTTAACGATGATAAACCACACGTGGAACAAGTACCGCGTGAACGATGATAAACCACAGGTGGAACAAGTACCGCGTGAACGATGATAAACAACAGGTGGAACAAGTACCGCGTGAATGATGATAAACCACAGGTGGAACAAGTACCATGAACGATGATAAACCACACGTGGTACAAGTACCGCGTGAACGATGATAAACCACACATGGAACAAGTACCGCGTTAACGATGATAAACCACACGTGGAACAAGTACCGCGTGAACGATGATAAACCACAAGTGGAACAAGTACCGCGTGAACGATGATAAACCACACGTGGAACAAGTACCGCGTGAACGATGATAAACCATACGTGGAACAAGTACCGCGCGCACGATGATAAACCACAGGTGGAACAAGTACCGCG
>CM026403.1:73865187-73872687 GCA_014843695.1 Archivesica marissinica
TCGGCCGGCCTTCTTATCCACTCTCCACCAACAGTCGGCCGGCCTTCTTAACCACTCTCCACCAACAGTCGCCGCCGGCCTTCTTATCCACTCTCCACCAACAGTCGGCCGGCCTTCTTAACCACTCTCCACCAACAGTCCCGGCCGGCCTCCTTAACCACTCTCCACCAACAGTCGGCCGGCATTCTTAACCACTCTCCACCAACAGTCGGCCGGCCTTCTTAACCACTCTCCACCAACAGTCGGCCGGCCTTCTTAACCACTCTCCACAAACAGTCGGCCGGCCTTCTTAACCACTCTCCACCAACAGTCGGCCGGCCTCCTTAACAACTCTCCACCAACAGTCGCCGGCCTCTTAATCACTCTCCACCAACAGTCGCCCGGCCTTCTTAACCACTCTCCACCACAGTCGGCCGGCCTTCTTAACCACTCTCCACCAACAGTCGGCCGGCATTCTTAACCACTCTCCACCAACAGTCGGCCGGCATTCTTAACCACTCTCCACCAACAGTCGGCCGGCCTTCTTAACCACTCTCCACCAACAGTCGGCCGGTCTTCTTAACCACTCTCCACCAACAGTCGGCCGGCCTTCTTATCCACTCTCCACCAATAGTCGGCCGGCCTTCTTAACCACTCTCCACCAACAGTCAGCCGGCCTTCTTAACCACTCTCCACCAACAGTCGGCCGGCATTCTTATCCACTCTCCACCAACAGTCGGCCGGCCTTCTTATCCACTCTCCACCAACAGTCGGCCGGCCTTCTTATCCACTCTCCACCAACAGTCGGCCAGCCGGCTTCTTATCCACTCTCCACCAACAGTCGGCCAGCCTTCTTATCCACTCTCCACCAACAGTCGGCCGGCCGGCCTTCTTAACCACTTTCCACCAACAGTCGGCCGGCATTCTTAACCACTCTCCACCAACAGTCGGCCGGCCTTCTTAACCACTCTTCACCAACAGTCGGCCGGTATTCTTAACCACTCTCCACCAACAGTCGGCCGGCCTTCTTAACCACTCTCCACCAACAGTCGGCCGGCCTCCTTAATCACTCTCCACCAACAGTCGCCCGGCCTTCTTAACCACTCTCCACAAAGAGTCGGCCGGCCTTCTTAACCACTTTCCACCAACAGTCGGCCGGCATTCTTAACCACTCTCCACCAACAGTCGGCCGGCCTCCTTAACAACTCTTCACCAACAGTCGGCCGGTCTTCTTAACCACTCTCCACAAAGAGTCGGCCGGCCTTCTTATCCACTCTCCACCAATAGCCGGCCGGTCTTCTTAACCACTCTCCACCAGTCGGCGGCCTCTTAACCTCTCCACCAACAGTCGGCCGGCCTTCTTAACCACTCTCCACCAACAGTCGGCCGGCCTTCTTAACCACTCTCCACCAACAGTCGGCCGGCCTTCTTAACCACTCTCCACCAACAGTCGGCCGGCCTTCTTAACCACTCTCCACCAACAGTCGGCCGGCCTTCTTAACCACTCTTCACCAACAGTCGGCCGGCCTTCTTAACCACTCTCCACAAAGAGTCGGCCGGCCTTCTTATCCACTCTCCACCAATAGCCGGCCAATCTTCTTAACCACTCTCCACCAACAGTCGGTCGGCCTTCTTAACAACTCTCCACCAACAGTCGGCCGGCCTTCTTAACCACTCTCCACCAACAGTCGCCGGCCTTCTTAACCACTCTCCACCAACAGTCGGCCGGCCTTCTTAACCACTCTCCACCAACAGTCGGCCGGCATTCTTAACCACTCTCCACCAACAGTCGGCCGGCCTTCTTAACCACTCTCCACCAACAGTCGGCCGGCCTTCTTAACCACTCTCCACCAACAGTCGGCCGGCCTTCTTAACCACTCTCCACCAACAGTCGGCCGGCCTTCTTAACCACTCTCCACCAACAGTCGGCCGGCATTCTTAACCACTTTCCACCAACAGTCGGCCGGCATTCTTAACCACTCTCCACCAACAGTCGGCCGGCCTTCTTAACCACTCTCCACCAACAGTCGGCCGGCATTCTTAACCACTCTCCACCAACAGTCGCCCGACCTTCTTAACCACTAGTTCTTTCAATTTTACACTAATTTCTCTCTCGAGCCCTCATCCATTGTATGAGATAAGAGGCGATGTGGATTTATCATATTTACCCACATATAAGACGACACCTCAACTTTGGTCTTAAATCAGTTGTATTTTGCATAGACCCGCCGCGTATAAGACGGGTTGAGAAAATGGAAACCACTCAGAAGTAAAGATCAAACAAATTGTACTGTAAAAGCACTGTAAATTATCAAAGCATAAAATGATGCACAACAATGAATTTGATTTGCTAAAATGCTATTGAAAAGTTCAGTTTACAAATAGACCTGTGAAAGTATATGATTTTGTTATATGCTTTCAGTCAAAGGTCATCAATTATTGAGTTGGAACAAACTAATAAAAGAATAAGTATTATTTTAAAATTTTGATCATAAATAAATAAGACGGGAAGCCACTTTAAACCAAAAATCACGTCTTATAGGCAAGTAAGTATGGCAAGTATCTGACCTGGGTCAGAGAGGTGACTGTCAAATAGAGGTCAAATATATAGGAAAATCTCTTGGGGGGGGAATTAACTGGCTCGTTGATTGGAGGTGACCGTTGGAGGAGGTTATATTGTATGTGCTTATCATTGGTGATCTAGCTAAATATTTATAAATGTCAATATTCTGTACCGGACAATCTCATCTTTGTAGCTAATCCCAGCTTCGCAAATCTTGTGTGAACTCGTATAAAGTTCTTCTTGCTTATAACTGATCCACACATCACATCTGTCCCAAGAAACAAAAGTCTGCCCGCACACTGAAATCGAGAAAACTCGCTTAATGCTGTAGGCGAAATGAGCAGATGACAAATGTGTAATATATTTTTGCTAAAGTAGGACTTGATATTTCATTCAAATTGTCCTGTTTAAAAGAGAATGGGTACAAATTATAAAAAAAATAAAAATACAAAAAATACACTACCGATCTTAAAAAATAAATAGTGGAAGTCGTGATAGCGCAGTGGTCGTTTGGTCCGGAGTTCGAGCCCTGCTGGGGCTGTTACGATTGAGACCTTAGGCAAGGCATTCCACGATGCCTCTTCACTCTCCCTCATGGCGATGGATTCCATCAGAAATGAGATCTTGAGAGTGATTAAAGCAGCATTACATCGTAATAAAGGATGTTTTGGGTAAAATATAATACTAATGTGTGTGTGTTTACAAATATCAAAATAGTCGCTCAGAAACGATAAAATTCCAATAAATATAAATCGTCGTATACGCGAATTTGTTTATCAACACACGAAATGTAAACACGCACAGCGTGCATGCGTGAAACAACAGAGGATGTAGAAAACAACGTATATATTTTGAACATGAAAGACTATCTATCTATCTTCCTCTACTGTTGAACCCCTCGCGGGGATGTAGATATGTCACTAAAAGACTTAGATAACAGAGGTATGAATCAACATATCAATTAATTTAATTAAAAAAGACAACGTGGGACAAATGGGGACGATGCATTCCGAATGTAAACAAGTGCGGACGATGCGTTCTGGTTGTAAACAAGTGCGTGACCGATCGACTCGGAAAGTCCTACTTTCGGTTTCGTGTTTATTTTATCGCAAAAAAACACTGTTTACCAAATGAACATAAGCATACAAAGTATAATGTTAGAATGTGTAGCAGCATTGCTACCCATACGTAAAATTTGATTTTTTCAAATATCTTTTATTTCATACGATGTAATGCTACTTTAATATAAGTTGTAAGAACTTGTTTTGCAATCAAGCTAAAATAAATTTGTATCAACTAATAATAAATAGAATATGTTATATTGCGAGAATACTATTGACAGTGATGAGAACCATCTGTATGTTACACCTGTCTCACACCCGTCATGTTCTGTACACAATGTCTGCTTATCCAATAATCTGTAAGATTATATAATCCATATACACTCCTCAACTACTGTTCATTTTTCACAGAGATTTACAGCTAAATGTATGAACTTTAATTCAGAGTTAACATCAACTTGAAGGTGTCCAAAGAGCAGCCTGTTGGATAAAGGCCGATTTCTATCCTACCTCTTATGTTACAGACATGCTACATTCCCTAAATCTATACAGCGTATAATCTTTGACGTATTTTGACAATAGGTTATATGCATAAAATTTATAATGGTCTGGTTGCTATTGAAAATTAACTAGTTTCACTCCCCCGCCCTGCACGCCACTGCCATTCCTTAAGCTATAGGTTAATTACAGCAACTACAGAACTATTACAACAAGTTTTCCTTTTTTCCAAGAATCATTTATCATTGGCACGATCTCTTGCGGACATTGTCCATCCCCCCGCAATTTAATACGGCTGTTTGGTGTATTGATCATGCAGTTGTTTTGCTTTTAAACTTTTAACCAACCGTATTCTTCATTACTACAGTGTTGGACACTCATTTCAATATGTTCCGGCCAACTTGGCCTGTACTTGAGAAAAGGTACCGGCCAAGATGAAATTGTACAGGCCAATTTTTGGCCTGTACTTAAGAATTAGCGGCCAAAAATAAATGGTACAGGCCATTGAATGTGGTTCTGTCCGGTGGCTTTGCCACCGGATGCATGTGCCGCAGGCAATTGCCATGACCCCCCTGAAATTTGTTTTAAGTAGACACAAAATGGTGCATTCTGGTGGACGTTGGGGTAAAATCAACCTCTTTTTTTATCTTAAATTTTGTCACTTTTTTAGATAATATTTCTTCAAAATTGCTATGTAAGTAACTGTTTAACTAAGGGGGGTTGATTTTGAATCATTTTTAGGACATTCAACTTCTTATCTTTTTTTATTAAAAACCTTTCCATGTTATGTTTTTGTCTTGTGGTTTCAGGATTAGCAGAATTATTCTGCTTGGAAACTAAACCTATTGCAGTAGCGGGCATTTCCCGGCATATGACGTACTTACTTATCTGTATCATCTTAAACGTTTTTCGTTGTACATAATTGTAACAAGTAAAAGCGTCTCGTCAATGAACAAGTACTCGGTGATCTTGTACATTTTATCCCTGCAGAAAGGTCCATATAATCTGCTGTCAAAATATTGTTGCGTCACAGAAAACGCATTCAATGATTCTCATTGCGTCTCTGGCCATTTCATTGCATCAAACCCGCAAGAAACGCACAGTGAGAAAACATTATCAAATTCTGGTGTCCAGAAATATCTGTGCTAATGAGTTGTAGGATTAAAGACCGCCATTTAATCCAATTATCCGTAATTAAAATGTCACCAACTTCTCAACACCCCATGCAATCAAGTGCCAAACAGCTGATTTCCAATAAACGAACGCTTGTCATCATCGCATGCGTGACCGCACATGCGACCTTCACTTTCATGGATTTTCGGCCGATTAAGTTTCTTGAACAATGTTATTTTGCCGATATTTATGGCATGCGCAAAGGATTTTCGCCAACTGAAGATTTTTGGAGCCAGATTTAATTTTTATGCGCATTTGGCGACAAATGCGACTGACAGCGGGAACCATGCCCCCGATTGACCTTGGCTCGTGCTCAAGGCCGTAGCTTACAAGCGGAATCCCTATGAAAACACGGGTTTCCCGAAATGACGTCATAACCGGAAACCAAAATGGAGGCACAGAATATTTGATATTTTGTTAATTTGAAAAGAAAAAGCGCCTAAAATGGCGAAGATACTGTTGTGTCCTGGTTCAGGCGAATATGAACTTCAACAAACTAGCCAAGGGCTATCAAATAAGACATCTCGCCACGTTGTCGAGTGCGTAGTAAACGTTTCTCGCCAGTCTAAAAACGTTATCACCATGGCGAGTGCGAGTGTCCAACGCTGTTACTATCTTATATTTTGCCTTAATTAACTACTCATCCTTTTAACTTCTTTGTTGGGAAGATTGATAGATTTTCAAGATTATGCAGGAATATAGATTTTCAAGATTATTCAAGAAGATTGATTATACAGGAAGATAGATAGATTATGCAGGAAGATAGATAGATTATGCAGGAAGATAGATATTATGCAGGAAGATAGATATTATGCAGGAAGATAGATATTATGCAGGAAGATAGATATTATGCAGGAAGATAGATTATATGCAGGAAGATAGATAATGCAGGAAGATAGATTATGCAGGAAGATAGATTATGCAGGAAGATAGATAGATTATGCAGGTATATAGATAGCTTATGCAGGAAGATAGATAGATTATGCAGGAAGATAGAGATTATGCAGGAAGAGAGATTATGCAGGAAGATAGATTATGCAGGAAGATATATAGATTATGCAGGTATATAGATAGATTATGCAGAAAGATAGATAGATTATGCAGGAAGATAAGATTATGCAGGAAGATAGATAGATTATGCAGGAAGATAGATAGATTATGCAGGAAGATAGAGATTATGCAGGAAGATAGAGATTATGCAGGTATATAGATAGATTATGCAGGTATATAGATAGATTATGCAGGAAGATAGATTATGCAGGTATATAGATTATGCAGGAAGATAGATAGATTATGCAGGAAGATAGATAGATTATGCAGGAAGATAGATAGATTATGCAGGAAGATAGATAGATTATGCAGGAAGATAGATAGATTATGCAGGAAGATAGATTATGCAGGAAGATAGAGATTATGCAGGAAGATAGAGATTATGCAGGTATATAGATAGATTATGCAGGTATATAGATAGATTATGCAGGAAGATAGATAGATTATGCAGGAAGATAGATAGATAGATTATGCAGGAAGATAGATAGATTATGCAGGAAGATAGATAGATAGATTATGCATGAAGATAGATAGATTATGCAGGAAGATAGATAGATAGATTATGCATGAAGATAGATAGATAGATTATGCAGGAAGATAGATATTATGCAGGAAGATAGAGATTATACAGGAAGATAGAGATTATACAGGAAGATAGAGATTATACAGGAAGATAGAGATTATACAGGACGATAGAGATTATGCAGGAAGATAGATAGATTATGCAGGTATATAGATAGATTATGCAGGTATATAGATAGATTATGCAGGTATATAGATAGATTATGCAGGTATATAGATAGATTATGCAGGTATATAGATAGATTATGCTGCTATGCAGGAAGATAGATTATGCAGGAAGATAACTTATGCAAGTAGAGATTATGCAGGAAGATAGATTATGCAGGAAGATAGATAGATTATGCAGGAAGATATATAGATTATGCAGGAAGATAGAGTATGCAGGTATATAGATATATTATACAGGAAGATAGATTGAGTATGCAGGAAGATAGATAATGCAGGAAGATAGATTTTCAAGATTATGCTATATATTAAGCCAAACAAGGGCACTATAAAACATGGTTGTCTACCGAATCATGTCACATGGAAATAATCAGAATCATGTCACATGGAAATAATCAATGTTTAGGGTCGAAAATTCTCGAGTACGAA
>CM026403.1:73877687-73922640 GCA_014843695.1 Archivesica marissinica
AGAAGAGCATGTTCAACTGTGCTTTGACATAGAGCAATGATAAAGGAATGGAGGTCGAAGAAGAGCATGTTCAACTGTGTTTTGACATAGAGCACATTTTTATATGAATTACGTATCATTAGTGTATATTGACCTTTCCTTTTCAGAGGAAATACGAATATTCATAAGTCATAGCGTATTGTTGTTACGAATTAACTGTTAAGAAATGGTGAACTTCTTTCACCCAGTTTAGGATGCATGGATGATAGAGCTAGTCCATAATCCTAAACTAAGAGTACGAACAATATATAATCATAATTTAATAATAGTGTTATGTATTCATGTATGAATGTTCCATGTAGTTTGAAATTTGTTTATTGTTAATAATATGTAGCCGAGAAGAATATTATAGGACGGTGTCTTTCATTCTAATACATGCTATGTAAATTAGATTAAACATATCATATTTTTCAATAAGATGTACATGTATTTACAAAAATAAATGACAATAACACAAACAAAAGGATAAGATGGAAGACTAAGTCTCCAATATGTTCTCGTGTTCATTCAGATTTGGGCTTGGTCCTTGGGTACAATTCTTGGGAACCCGGACAGTGGATTGGGCAAACTAGCACATTTCTTTGAAAATTCACAGACTAACTATATTAAATATTGTAAAATGCATTATGTACATGATTTCAGCACTAACTTCGCCACTTACAGTCTGTTGTTCTCAATTTATTTTATGGGGAGGGCCAATCACTAATGTTGTTAGAACTTGTGGCCCAACCCATTTGCTAAATTTCTATTTGTACAACGATTGTGATTGCTATATACATGTATATAGAGCAATACAATATTATCAAAATCAAACTAAGTCTTATAGAATTGTTCTCCTTGGTTAGACTTCTTTACATTTGTATTTCGCTGGCGTATTATTATTATTATTATTTTTTACACAGCATTTGTATAGCACTCTTTTCATACAGAAATTATACGTTCAAAAGTCCTTAACATTAATTTAGCAGGGCAAGACATTTTTACAACATACACAATAGTCAACATTAAGGACAACAATTTGGTAGAAATAAAAAATAATAATAAAAATAAAACAATGTAAAATGTTGATCAAAAATACATAAATGTATAAAGGTTAAGAATTAAAGTGCTATAGGTACATCGTTAGATGGAACATACCAAACTAAAATCCACTTCCAAGCAGTGTAGCCGGTCCAGTGATTGGGTCGATCCCTACCTATATACGAGCATCCCGTAGGTACATCGTTAGATGGAACATACCAAACTAAAATCCACTTCCAAGCAGTGTAGCCGGTCCAGTGATTGGGTCGATCCCTACCTATATACGAGCATCCCGATACACATGTGATACTCTCCTCGGAATAGACTCCATTTGACTGTTACACCAATACTAATGTTCTAAAATAGTTCGTGTAATTTACACTCCATAGTGTTTCTTGAACATGTGTGTACAAGGTTACAATAAATGAAAACATTTTTTTGCATAATGTAGAGTATTTATGTATATGAATACATAATTAGATAAGAACTGACCGAAATGTGCATATAACTAATAAGAAAGGAGGTAGAAAGTATGCAGCCAATTAGAGAACGAATTAAAGAGGTAGGTGCAGGGTGATCAATGTCTTAAGAAAATAATAATCTGTTAAAATTATGTAATTTGGTAGGTGTATTATAAACAAGTTACTGTTGAGCAACGGTACATTTCGTCAGTTAAAGGGTAGTATGGTACATTGATAAGTGTCCATAATCATATAATAACCATGTCAATAGTTAGTTTATACAAATTTATCTTAGCTCCATTGCGAAACAAGTTCTTACAACTTATATTAATCATTCTCGAGACCTCATTCCTGATGGAATCCATAGCCACGAGGGAGAGAGAAGAGGCATGTGGGATTTAAATGCCTTGCCTAAGGGCACACTCGTAACGGCTCCAGCGGCACTCGAACTCCGGCACTTTCGCACCTAAAGTGAACGGGCTACCACAGCGCTATCACGACTTCCACTAAGCCGTGTCAATAAAGTGCAATATATATGTAGATGAAATTCGTTTTCTTTACGATTATCATGTTTATATCAACTATATATCAGGGTAATTCAGGCGTAATTTGTGTTTGTCATCGATTTAATTTAATCATATTTTATTTGCTATTTGACATTTACATTACATACATAATCATGACAAAGTAAAGAAAAAGCAAAATTGGTTTAAACTTTATTTATTTTACAACGATTGCGAAGCAAGTTCTAACAACTTATATTAATCACTCTCGTTGGCGCGGATGAAAGCGTATATGTGGTCATTCGTGTGGGAGGAAACTGACAGATGGATCTGAAGTCCAGTGGTTAACACGCTGGACTGGTAATCCAGGGATCGCAGGTTCGATCCCCCGTCTGACCCTAATAAAATTAACAGTCTTTCAGATGGGACTTTAAACCGAGGTCTCGTGTCGGTGCTTTACATCGTGCACGTAAAAGAACCAGAGGAGACTCTGTAGACTGTATGATTGCACTATCCTCCAAAAATCTAAAATGACTAATCTCTTCAGAAGGCTTCGCTCATATGGGTTAGCGACGATAAATAAAACAGAAACTGCCCTCCCCAAATAAACAGCCCTCCCCAAAGTAAACTGCCCTCCCCAAAATAAATCCCCCCCCCCCAATGTCATTGGTAGATCCAGGTACATATATATTAAAACTTTCATATACATGCCATCTACCTTTTCATGTGTCCTTACCTCTATTGGGAAAACTACTTCGTGGTGCTAACTTGTTTTTGTGTACGTGATTAATATGCGCTGCTATTGTTTAGCAGGAAATAGTACACAGATAAACGTATTGTTATCATAACAGTTACGTGATTACTGGTTACGTGTGCTAATGCCAAAACTCTATTGATATAACGTCTTCTGATCATATAATATATATATATAATATATATATATATTATATATATATACTAAGCTTATTCAATTTTGTTTACCATTTTCAAGGTTGTCGTGCACTTATATAGTGAAACGAACAGTTATATTTAGAACTAAAATGTCATGCTTACTTACTGTTTAATGTTATAATTGGTGTAGATCCTATATTCAGGCCCCGACACTACACTCATACCTATATATAGACAGATGCACACATGTACATGTCAACCACAACAGCATTCTTCCTAGTAACAAACAAGTAAAGTGTTTATTTATTTATTTATTATAGTGTCACCCCTATCATTTCTGACTTATGAAACACTTTTGGAAGTCGTGATATGTGTGTGGAGCAGTGGATGCGCGTTCGCTTCAGGTGCGAAATGTCCCGCTGGAGTCGTTACAATTGTGCCCTTAGGCAAGGCATTTAAATTCCATGTTGCCTCTTCTCTCTCCCTCGTGGCGATGGATTCCATCAGGAATGAGGTCTCGAGAGAGATTAATATAAGTTGAAAGAACTTGTGTCGCAATCGAGCTAAAATAAATTTGTATAAACTATGAAATACTTCTCTTTATAAGCATCAGTACGTCCCGAATCCTATACTTGTATGCAAGGCACCAGGCTGGTAAAATCGGTAACCATTATTTAACTAGCTGGTGGCTCACCAACCGGCCATATCAGGACGAACCTCGGGCGAACCTCGAACCTTCGACCTCCCGCTCCATAGGCGTACGCCTTTACCACCAGGCAGTTAGTATGCTGGGCACATGTTTTAATGGTGATTAGGAATAATGATCGTCCCAAATGTGTTGACGGAATTAGCACAAACCACGTCCAGGCCCGTAGCCACACTGAGGCAAACCGAGGCAGTTTCCTCGGTTAATATTTCCAAAGAAAGAAAAATAAATGAAAAATTAAATAAATAAAATGCAACAAATATCCCTTTGCTGTATAAAAAGTTGACTGCTAGAGAGCTGAATGGTCAGTACATAATTATACGTCTAAACTCATTAAATCCGAAAACGTAGGAAATCGCTTCTATACCCCAACACTTACCGGACCCCCTAGATTGCCTCGGTTGAAATTTTATACAAGTATGTGTTTACGGTTATTTATCGTCGCTACCGGTTGCCCATATGAGCGACGCCTTGTGAAGAGTTTAGTCATTTTGGAGGATAGTGTAATGATACAGACATAGACCATTCCAGAGTCTCCTCTGGTTCTTTTACGTGCACGGTGTAAAGCACCGACACGAGACCTCGGCTTAAACTCCCATCTGAAAGACTGTTAATTTTATTAGGCTCAGACGGGGGATCGAACCTCCCTGGATTACCAGTTCAACGTGTTAACCACTGAACTACATATCCGCCTGTGCAGGTTAACCTAGTGGCCTTGCTTTATTATGTTATGAAAATGCTCTATAACCGCAATAACAACGTTTTCTTCACCACACAAGTACCGGGTATATCTTTTTATGAAAGAAATACAGTGTCTACATACGTACATTGCTTAAACTGATATTGTGTATTGTGCCTGTGCTGATGAAGTGTTGATTTGGCAGTAACATATAGCCGGTGGGGGACCGGAGCACATCTACACGAAGGCTTATGCATTTACTACGAACTATTCGTTAATATTATTCTTGTTATTATATACACGAAATATAATTACGCCAATTCAATTTCGCTTTTTATGATTTATAATTTCACTGGGGAGGAGGGCCAATCACTAATGTTGATAGAACTTGTGGTCATGCATTCATATTTGCGAGGTGTACCGGATCTAGTAATTAGATAATCATTGGAACAGCGTAAACTGTAAGACACGGAATGCTGTTGTTAAAACTTGTGACCCAAACCATGCTGTGTATTGTATTGTTATGTGTATGTACTATTGATTTGCAATAAAATATGGTTAAATAAAAAGAACGCTGCCCAACATTGCAAATGCACATAGCCGTAGCTTCGAGCGCGCATGTCAGCTGTATATTATTACTCGTTAGTGAGAAAATTCACAGGAAAAGAGATACAAACACGGTATTTACGTTCATCGAAGGAAATGCAATAACGATGTAAATATCCCTTAATTAGGCACTATGTAATAAATAGAGATGGATTCGTCATGCCATTTTGTACGTAATTACGGATAGAATGCCACAATGCGCTACACAATCCTGAGCACATTTCACCTGATCCACCACGACACACAGGTTGATCGACGAGGTGCCATTCCCAATAATATGCACCTTCTACTTAAAGAAAAAAAGTACCAACACAGCTGCTATCCTAGCCTGGGTGATATTGTCGATTTGTCACTTTTTAACTTATGGCAAAATGACGTTGATATGATCAGAAACTCAATTACGGCCCAATTAAAATAGTTATGTATGTACCATTAATGTCAAACCCCTTGCGGGGACCTAGACATGTTTTCCTGGGCATGCTTAGCCGACCATAGCGGTTAACCAGTACTAAGCAATGTGTGTGAGGTGCCTTGCTCAATGACACTACATACGTGGCCTGACTGAGTATCGAACCCGGACCGTTCGATTCCAAATCCGACGCTCTACCATTGGAACGCACGCACGCACGCACACACACATACATACATACCATGCTTGTCTGGTCTGCGGTTAGTCAGCATCTTGAACCACTTTTCACTAGTCAGTGTGCGCCTTTCATTATATGAAGCATAAGTAGCAATGTCACAGTCTTTAGGTTCACTTGTCTCAACTGTAGGAACAGATGAGAACTCCTGAGAGTAATCAGGAAACTGACTGGTAGAAGGCCTTTGCATAAACTTGAACATGGAAGACTGTCGCAGAGCCATGGTGGTGGCTAGTGTGACTTGAACTGTGTGTTACGTTTATTTATCGTCGCTACCGGATGCCCATATGAGCGACGCCTCCTGAAGAGATTAGTCATTTTAGAGTTTTGGAGGGTAGTGCAATGATACAGAAAGAGACCCATTATAGAATCTCCTCTGGTTCTTTTACGTGCACGGTGTAAAGCACCGACACGAGACCTCGGTTTAACGTCCCAACTGAAAGACTGTTAATTTTATTAGGGTCAGACGGGGGATCGAACCTGCGATCCCTGGATTACCAGTCCAGCGTGTTACCACTGGACTACATATCCGTCTGCTGACTTGAACTGAGATTGACTCTCATATTTATAGGGCATTCTCACTCACAAGGTGTGAAAACTGATAATCCAATCAGAATGATTCATGCAAAGTAATTGTCCAATCACAAGGTGTTACTGCACAGGGTGAGTGTGAAAACACCTTCCAGAGGTGAGAAAAGTTCTAAAGGAAAGGTGTGAATGATGCACAATAGGCATAAACACACCTTTCACACATGTGAAAAAGTTCTGAAGCACACATGTAAAGATGAGAAACAAGGACAATAGAGGCTGTGTTTGATTAGTATACACCTCTGAAAGGTGACACATTTTCAAAGAGTAATTTACAATAGGGTTTAGCATGATTTTTACACCTCTCAAAGGATGAGAAAACTTCAACAGGTTATTACAATGGGACCTATATAGCATTATTCAAAACTTTTTATGATAAATTTAGTCCAAGGTTGTTGAAGTTCAATCTTTACCAGTGCAAGTTTGGTTTGGGGGGGGCAAGGCCACCTTCGGCCCCCCCTGGGTACGACCCTGATACATACATACATACCTACCTACCTACCTACCTACCTACCTACCTACCTACCTACCCACCCACCCACCCACCTTCCCCCGTGGACAACGTTAATGGGTTTTGTACCCTAATTTGTTCTTCCTACGGATTTACAATCGATGGCTTTAGAATTGCTTTGTTTACATTTTTGACAGCTCGGTCACGTGGTTTTGTTTTGGTTGCAGGAGACCGCCTTCTATCACATGGTACGGTGACGTCATAAATTGTGTATCATATATTTTGGTTTTCTTCAGGCAGTCTTTGTTGTTACACCTTTTGGTGTGATTTTATGAAACTGAATTATTGGCGGACATTGGAAAAGTATTAGAAGGCTCTCGTTAAGGTAAGCACTTGCACGATCTTGTTCAGAATTTACAATTGTTGACGTTTCTACAAATGCTCACATTATGTTTTCTTTTCTTCTCAATCGTTGGCTTCCTTGACCTTTCAGTTTGTCTAGTGCGCCAAATCAGGTTAATTGCAATTACTAAGATCTAAGCTTTGACAGGGCGGGAAATGACAATATAATATGTTGTACATTTCATTAACCAAAGGTGACGCCATAGAGGACTTGTTCGTACCTCCACACCGTGCACGTCGGGAACAAGGCACAGCTCACAGCAGGAAATTGGATCACCTGTTCCGAAGTGACCAATCCACACCGCTGACGCATACAGACGAGGACCCGCATCGACTCTTTTTAAGTGTACTACACTTACCTGGATCAACGACAGCTAACACTGGGGCGTTGAAGAGGCGACGAGTGACTGGGTAGGAGAAGACGGCAGTCGTTTCGCGTGGATGGCGCACTCGTCGCCTCGAACTCTTTTATCTGTCTCCAATCTCGGGCGAGCTGTTGGAGACGGAGGGATGCGACCTCGACCCCGGATGCGTCAGCGGGGTGGACAACGACGGAACAACAGAGCCATTTTGCTGCTGTGAGCCGACTAATCGTGGAGGATGTGGCCCTAAAGAGGATCGCACACAGACCAGGACTTGTCACCCTGGCACAGAAAGAAGGAAGGAGCCATCTGAGGATGTCACCATAAGCATCACAGAGAATAATCATCTTAGAACGCTCGCCCATATGGTTTACCGGTGGCGAGGGTAAATAAACGTACATCATCATCACGCCATAGAGAGTGGATAGTCCAGCTTTAGCCCACATTGCACTCGGCGTGGACCTAGGACACAATAAAGGAGAACATAGCCCCCTCCCATGACCAGATCTTCCCCATCATCCCATGTATCTACAGAAATGGAAATTTGCCATCAAAATGGTGTTATACCAACATGAATGTGCACAATATACAAGTTAAGTTGACATTAGAGGAAGACAGACAGACAGACAGACAGACAGACAGACAGACAGACAGACAGACAGACAGACAGACAGACAGACAGACAGACAGACAGACAGACAGACAGACAGACAGACAGACAGACAGACAGACAGACAGACAGACAGACAGACAGACAGACAGACAGACAGACAGACATTGCTTCCGAGGGTAACAACAACAATGATACTTATGTGGGCTCCTGGTGTATGTGGGCTCCCGCCGTCTGTGGGCTTCTGCCGTCTGTTGGCTCCTGGTGTCTGGGCTCCCGCCATCTGTTGGCTCCTGGTGTCTGGGCTCCCGCCGTCTGTGGGCTTCCGCCGTCTGTTGGCTCCTGGTGTCTGGGCTCCCGCCATCTGTTGGCTCCTGGTGTCTGGGCTCCCGCCGTGTCTGTGGGTTCCAGGCATCTGTGGGCTCCTGTCGTCTGTGGGGCCGTGGGCTCCAGGCATCTGTGGGCTCCTGCCGTCTGTGGGCTCCCGGTGTCTGTGGGCTCCAGGCATCTGTGGGCTCCAGGCATCTGTGGGCTCCCGGTGTCTGTGGGATCCCGGTGTATGTGGGCTCCAGGCATCTGTGGGATCCCGGTGTATGTGGGCTCCAGGCATCTGTGGGCTCCTGGTGTCTGTGGGCTCCCGATAGTGAGATGAAGGCAGGTAGTACTAGGTCAAATGGAGATCTTGAACAAATTAAATTCTTGCATGGGCATAAATTCACTGAAAGTTCTCTGGTGTATAGGTTGATATTGGGGGGGGGGGATTACCTGAACTAATAGGACAGAGGAGGCAGCTCGCTGGGTCTGAAATAGTAACTGTTCCCCTCTCGCTAGTGTTAAAGCAATGCAGAAAGATCTGGGCAGGCAGACTCTCGATCACCAGAGATATAACTTTAGACTTATTATGTTCTTCAATACATATCATGATAACATTGCGATCAATCTGCCACTGTATGTACAAAAACCCACCTGACTCACTAGACATGTGCTCCCCATTAGCCAAATCTTAGTTACATCTGACTTACCATAAATGAACCTTCTTTCCTCCCAGTATTACCCTCTTGCCTGAGGCACAGCTTGACCAGTTCAAGCAGGCAGTGGCAAGTAAACACTATTAAACCAGTAACGTTGTACTCATTAAAGCAGCATTACATCGTATGAAATAAAATATATTTGAAAAATTCAATGTTTACGTATGGGTAGCAATGCTGCTACACATTCTAACATTATACTTTGTATGCTTATGTTCATTTGGTAAACAGTGTTTTTTTGCGATAAAATAAACACGAAACCGAAAGTAGGACTTTCCGAGTCGATCGGTCACGCACTTGTTTACAACCGGAACGCATCGTCCACACTTGTTTACATTCAGTATGCATCGACATCCCCGCGAGGTGTTCGAAATTAGAGGAAGATAGATAGATAGTATTTCATGTTCAAAATATATACGTTGTTTTCTACATCCTCTGTTGTTTCACGCATGCGCGCTGTGCATTTCGTGCGTTAATAAACAAATTCGCGTATACGACTGTTTAAATTTATTGGAATTTTATCGTTTCTGATCGACTATTTCAATTTTTGTAAACAAACACACATTAGTATTTATATTTTACCCAAAACATCCTTTATTACGATGTAATGCTGCTTTAAACATTGACCCATTTTAACAATGACTAGAACTTTCCCTCACACGAAATTGTATATAATCAGGGCACATACGTTCATCGAAGGAAATGCAATAGTGATGTAAATAATTGTAAACAAGCAGGCGAAAAAGTTGCATAATAAATATGTTCTAAGATCCCCCCTCCCCCGGATCCATTAGTGTGTCACACCTGAGGATATGAGATCCCCCCTCCCCCGGATCCGTTAGTGTGTCACACCTGAGGATATGAGATCCCCCCTCCCCCAGATCCGTTAGTGTGTCACACCTGAGGATATGAGATCCCCCCTCCCCCGGATCCATTAGTGTGTCACACCTGAGGATATGAGATCCCCCCTCCCCCAGATCCGTTAGTGTGTCACACCTGAGGATATGATGCAACATACATGTATTCACACACAAATAAAATGTAACGCATAAATTTGCTATATTTGATTATGTTTGTGCCAAATCATATCAGACTCATTTATTCCTGGTGGTATGCATCATATATACTTCTAGGATTATGTTTAAAACTGGATGATTATAAATCTTCAACAATTGGATTGTGTTTTGGTTTTCCATTATTTGCTGCATGAACTACAGTGAAATTAGATTGGAAGTCGTGATAGCGCATCGCGTTCGCTTCAGGTCCGGAGTTCGAGCCCGCTGGAGCCGCGTTCGCTTCAGGTCCAGAGTTCGAGCCCGCTGGAGCCGTTACGATTGTGCCCTTAGGCAATGCATTTAATTACTATGTTGCCTCTTCTGTCTCCCTCGTGATGATGGATTCCATCAGGAATGAGCATCTCTCGAGTGATTAATATAAGTTGTACGAACTTGTTTTGCAATCGAGCTAAAATCAATTTGTATAAACTAAGTGAAATTAGATGTTATTGTTCAATTTTTTTTTCTCTTAGTTTCATATCCTAAGTATATTTATACTAAACTGTAATGATTTGCAGCTTGATCTGTACAGATGGATCTGTAGTCCAGTGGTTAACACGCTGGACTGGTAATCCAGGGATCGCAGTTTCGATCACCCGTCTGACCCTAATAAAATTAACAGTCTTTCAGACAGGACGTTAAACCGAGGTCTCGTGTCGGTGCTTTACACCGTGCACGTAAAAGAACCAGAGGAGACTCTGGAATGGGTCTCTGTCTGTATCATGCACTGTCCTCCAAAATCTAAAATGACTAATCTCTTCAGGAGGCGTCGCTCATATGGGCAACCGGTAGCGACGATAAATAAACGCAAAAAACATAAATACATTGCAGCCTGAGTAAATCTAACGAACAATTTGATACTTGATCAATACTTTGCTGAGCACAAATTTATAATGTAACCTATTCCAGGCACGTAGCTACCGAACATGCAATTAAGACTTACATTAAGACTTACATTAGAATGTGTCAGAGTGCACCATTGACATTCTAGGATCCCCTCTTGCAACATCGCATCTTTGATACTCAATTTATTAGTCGGGCCTGCAAATTCAAAATGGCTATCTACGCCCTTGCATACACACATGTACATACATTTAACCATTGACCTCAAGAGACCTTTCAATCTTTATGATCCGAATGGAGAATTTATTAATTGATTAGATCTATGGTGCGTGATCAATTCGTCTTTGACAAGGACAGTGGTCATATGGGGTTAATGAAATGCGGGGGAGAAATGGAATACACAATACCGTGTCATTGATTTTGTTAGTCCTGAACAATTGGACATGACTGAAAAGTTTGTTGGTTTTATTTCTCTCTGCCTTGATGTTAGATAACATCAGAGGGTGGTTACTGCTTGTAATTGACTATAGATAGTATGAGTTGGTAGTTACTGCTTGTAATTGACTATAGATAGTATGAGTTGGTAGTTACTGCTTGTAATTGACTATAGATAAGTATGAGTTGGTAGTTACTGCTTGTAGTTGACTATAGATAGTATGAGTTGGTAGTTACTGCTTGTAATTGACTATAGATAGTATGAGTTTGTGGTTACTTGTTGTGGTTGTAATTGACTACAGATACATTGTAGTATGAGTTGGTTGTTACTGGTTGTAATTGTCTACAGATATTATAAGTTGTAATTGACTACAGCTAGTATGAGTTTGGGGTTTACTGGTTGTAATTGACTACAGATGCATGTAGTATGAGTTGGTAGTTACTGGTTGTAATTGACTACAGATATTATAAGTTGTAATTGACTACAGATAGTATGAGTTTGGGGTTTACTGATTGTAATTGACTACATATAGTATGAATTTGGCGGTTGCTGGTTGTAATTGACTACAGAATGGTATTATGAGTTTGTGGTTATTGTTTGTAATTGACTACAGATAGTAGAAGTGGGAGATTGCTGCTTGTAATTGACTACAGATAGTAGACGTGGATGATTGCTGCTTGTAATTGACTACAGATAGTAGAAGTGGGAGATTGCTGCTTGTAATTGACTACATATAGTAGAAGTGGGAGATTGCTGCTTGTAATTGACTACAGATAGTAGAAGAGGGAAATTGCTGCTTGTAATTGACTACAGATAGTAGAAGTGGGAGATTGCTGCTTGTAATTGACTACATATAGTAGAAGTGGGAGATTGCTGCTTGTAATTGACTACAGATAGTAGACGTGGATGATTGCTGCTTGTAATTGACTACAGATAGTAGAAGTGGGAGATTGCTGCTTGTAATTGACTACAGATAGTAGAAGTGGGAGATTGCTGCTTGTAATTGACTACATATAGTAGAAGAGGGAGATTGGTGTGACTTGTGTAATCTTAACAGCGATACTCAAGTAGCAATTAGATAATTAGGCAGTCAATAACTCAGAGGCCAATTTTGCCATAAATTCAAGTAAATTGTTTTGTGTTATTGGGAAGATAATATTGTTGTTAAATTAACATATTTATAGACAAATTGCTATACTTACATTGAAATCATAGTTATGTACCAGCTGACGACCACACATAATATGTATGGACCACACATAATATGTATGAAAGAACTATCTCACTTTCGCCTGAAGGGAAAGTTTGAATTAAATAAAGAGATATGACACAAAGACTATAAAGGTGAATCCAATCTTGTAAACATGAGAATTAAGGTCAGCAGGCCATGTTTAGTCGATAGTGCATGTATATATCGATATCACATGTACCACATCGTTAACAGCACTTCATATATCCATATTATTGGTTTCTTTTCATTTCCTGTGGTTACTTGTTGAAACATGCTATTGGATTTGTTAGCTTACTTGAACCGTAAACCTAGAGAATTGGGCTTTGTACAGCCACTGTCTGGAATGGTTTATTAGAATTATTAGAATCGTCCTTTGCAACCTGACCACCAAATTAATCTTGACTGTGAAAAGTAGGTACAACAAGGCAGCATGAAAGTCTATTAAAGAAAGTAGGTACAACAAGGCAGCATGAAAGTCTATTAAAGAAAGTAGGTACAACAAGGCAGCATGAAAGTCTATTAAAGAAATGCAAATTGCTTTCGGTTATTTCAATCAATTTGTGGGTTTCATTGTTTATCTCAACTTTTCCATGTTCTTCAAATTTCAAACTTCAAATCTCCATGTTCTACCAACTTTTCCATGTTCTCCTAACTTCAAATCTCCATGTTCTCCCAACTTTTCCATGTTCTCCTATCTTCAAATCTCCATGTTCTCCCAACTTTTCCATATTCTCCTATCTTCAAATATCCATGTTCTCCCAACTTTTCCATATTCTCCTATCTTCAAATATCCATGTTCTCCCAACTTTTCCATATTCTCCTATCTTCAAATATCCATGTTCTCCCAACTTTTCCATGTTCTCCTATCTTCAAATCTCCATGTTCTCCTAACTTCGAATCTCCATGTTCGATCAGGTTCTCCATCAGAGAAGCTTGGAGTTGATGGAGAAGTTGGGAGTACATGGGGAAGTTGGAAAACACACAGAAGTTTGAGAGACGTTTGAGAACACAGAGAAGTTTCAAGAACACAGAGAAGTTTCAAGAACACAGAGAAGTTTGCGAATATAGAGAAGTTTGAGAACACAGAGAAGTTTGAGAACACAGAGCAGTTTCAAGAATACAGAGAAGTTTGCAAATATAGAGAAGTTGGAGAACACAGAGAAGTTTGAGAACACAGAGAAGTTTGAGAACACAGAGAAATTTCAAGAACACAGACAAGTTTGCGAATATAGAGAAGTTGGAGAACACAGAGAAGTTTGAGAACACAGAGACGTTTCATGAACACAGAAAAGCTTGAGAACACAGAAGTTAGAGAACACAGTGCAGAGAAATCTGAGAACACAGAGCAAAGATGTTTGAGAACACAGCGAAGTTTCAAGAACACACAGAAGTTTGAGAACACAGACAAGTTGGACAACACAGACAAGTTTGAGAACAAAGACAAATTTGAGAACACAGAGAAGTTTGAGAACACAGAGACATTTGATAACACAGAGCAGAGAAGTTTGAGAACACAGAGCAGAGAAGTTTGAGAACACATATCAGAGAAGTTTGAGAACACAGAACAGAGAAGTCTGAGAACACAGCACAGAGAAGTTTGAGAACACAGAGCAGAGAAATTTGAGAACACAGAGCAGAGAAGTTTAAGAAGTTTAAGAACATGGAGCTGAGAACATGGAGCAGAGAAGTCTGAGAACATGGAGCAGAGAAGTCTGAGAACATGAAGCAGAGAAGTCTGAGAACATAGAGCAGAGAATTCTGAGAACATAGAGCAGAGAAGTCTGAGAACATGGAGCAGAGAAGTCTGAGAACATGAAGCAGAGAAGTCTGAGAACATAGAGCAGAGAATTCTGAGAACATGAAGCAGAGAAGTCTGAGAACATGGAGCAGAGAAGTCTGAGAACATGGAGCAGAGAAGTCTGAGAACATGGAGCAGAAAAGTCTGAGAACATGGAGCAGAGAAGTCTGAGAACATGGAGCAGAGAAGTCTGAGAACATGGAGCAGAAAAGTCTGAGAACATAGAGCAGAGAAGTCTGAGAACATAGAGCAGAGAAGTCTGAGAACATGGAGCAGAGAAGTCTGAGAACATGAAGCAGAGAAGTCTGAGAACATGGAGCAGAGAAGTCTGAGAACATGGAGCAGAGAAGTCTGAGAACATGGAGCAGAAAAGTCTGAGAACATGGAGCAGAGAAGTCTAAGAACATAGAGCAGAGAAGTCTGAGAACATAGAGCAGAGAAGTCTGAGAACATGGAGCAGAAAAGTCTGAGAACATAGAGCAGAGAAATCTGAGAACATGGAGCAGTTGGAGAACAGGGAAGAACAACTAACATTGCATGATGATTATGTTATTTAAAGACATCAGTGAATATTGTGTAATATGATATAACAGGAACATGAAATGAAAACAACAACAACATACTTATCTCACTATGTATTTATTGTCTGCAGCAGGAAGATACTACAATGATATGGAATGACATGTGGTTTTATTCAGTTACATCACATTGTCCTAAATAAAGCAAATGACACTTGTTTTGTCATCAGACTCAGGGCTAGACATTCACAATTGGGAGACGTTTATGGTATGAATTATGGCATACAGTTTTACTGAGGGAAAATCCAGTTGTGTTCAGACACTTCCTTCTATCAGCCAATCCAAATTTATTTACTAACTTTATGTTTATTATTGTGACAGGGGAAATATATTTGTGTATTACGTTTATTTATTGTTGTTACCGGTTGCCCATATGAGCGACGCCTCCTGAAGAGATTAGTCATGTTAGATTTTTGGAGGATAGTGCAATGATACAGACAGAGACCCATTCCAGAGTCTTCTGGTTCTTTTACGTGCACGGTGTAAAGCACCTACGCAAGACCTCGGTTTAAAGTCCCACCTGAAAGACTTAATTTTATTAGGGTCAGACTGGGGATCGAACCTGCGATCCCTGGATTACCAGTCCAACGTGTTACCACTGGACTACAGATCCGTCTGTATAATATAAAATTATTCATACCAATTTATCATTGCGCTAAGCTACAAAGTTATTGGTGACTTTGTAAGAAAATATGACAAAGGGAGGGAATCAACAAGGGAGGTAATCAACAATGGTGATTTTGTAAGAAAATATGACAAATATCAACAAATATTAATTTAGCAAAATACAATTGACACAGATTCTAATAATCATTTTCTTGGAATATCTGTGTGTGCAGCACATAATGACTTCTTTAGCTCTGCATGCTTGGTAAAATGAAGGCTATACCGTCCATGCTTGCTTATAAGGCGATCTTGCCTATAGCAAGTGCGCAAACCACTTCCCGGTCCGAGGATCGAACCCTTGTTGCATTGGTGAGAAGTGAGCGCGCTATCCACTGCGCTAATCACACATTTTAAAATTTAAAAAAAACAAATAATAAAGACAGGAAGCCACTTTTGAACTCGTCTTATAGGCAAGTATGGATGTTAAATAGTTCAAATAATTGTAGCAGACAACAATTTCTTTTATGTTTTTCTAATGAAATTGCATGACATATTTATTCATTGTATTTGACTGTTATTTTCACTGCTGGCATGCAATTTGAGTGTGTGCAGACTAGATTTACGTAATACAATAGCAGTCAAAGTAATCAACGGTTGTGTAATATTTGTCCGAGGAATCTATAAGATGATTATTGATCCATGATGAATTATTATACTCACTTGCATTAACATCATAATCAATAACATGCGCAGTAAAACCCCTCTAATCTGGACCCCCTCTAATCTGGACCCCCTCTAATCTGGACCCTCTCTAATCTGAACCCCCTCTCTAATCTGGACCTCCTCTAATCTGGATGCCCCTCTAATCTGGATGCCCCTCTATTCCAGAATCCCCTCTAATCTGGACCCCCTCTAATCTGGACCCCCCTCTAATCCAGAATCCCCTCTAATCTGGAATCCCTCTCTAATCCAGAACCCCCTCTAATCTGGAATCCCTCTCTAATCCAGAACCTCTTTAATCTGGACCCCCCTCTAATCCGGAATCACCTCTATAACGGACATTTTCTCCAGTCCCGAATTTTTTCCTTCTATTTTCAATGTAAGAAAAAACCCTCTAATCCAGAAGCCAGAAGAAATCTCATAACACGTATTAACCGCTTTAAAGGGGTCATTTTGTGTTGACGTGCCAATTATGAAAGGAAGCCAGTTGGTATTGTCATAAAGTGACAACATTCCATTGTCCTCGTAAGTCATGAAAATCACACTTTTTGGTACTGCATATAATTTGTGGGTGGATGACATTAGCAGAAGGATCTGTAGTCCCAGTGGTTGTTACTGGTAATCCAAGGATCGCAGGTTTGATCCCCCGTCTGACCATAATAATATTAACAGTCTTTCAGTGGGACTTTAAACCGAGGTCTTGTGTCTGGAATGGGTCTCTGTCTGTATCATTGCACTATCCTCCAAAAATCTAAAATTACTAACCTCTTCAGGTGTTGCTCATATGGGCAACTGGTAGCGACAATAAATAAACATAAAACACACGCATTAGCAGATGTGTGCATGATTTTATCTACAGTCAAACCTGTCGTAAGCAGCCAATCAAGGGATTCTCAGAAAGTGGCTGTTTAGCACAGGTGGCTGCTTAATACAGGTTGGCTGCTTAATACAGGTTAGATGTTTAGCACAGGTGGCTGCTTAATACAGGTTGGCTGCTTAATACAGGTTAGATGTTTAGCACAGGTGGCTGCTTAATACAGGTTGGCTGCTTAATACAGGTTAGATGTTTAGCACAGGTGGCTGCTTAATACAGGTTGGCTGCTTAATAGAGGTGACCACTAACACAGGTTTGACTAATGTTTATAAATAGTACATTTGCGCTAACATTGATTGGTCTTGGAATTTGTGTTCCACTAAACACTGTTGTATATTAACATTAACCAATTGAATAATAGAGTAATGAGTATATTATTAGTGTTTGGTTTCAGTTTCTCCATTAAACAAAATCGTTCATTACCATTATGTATTTAGTCTAACCGGGAGAAACAAGGTATTCAGAATTAAGTCAACTGTAGTGTACCCGGATTAACATTGTGTTAACTCTGAACTGCATCAAAACTAGAGTACATAATTATACAGTTCATGACTACATTTGTACTAATTATGTTTATATTATCATAGTATGTTGTACATGTATTAAATATAAAAATACAGTCTTATCAACATTGCAGTACCTCGCTTTCGATTCATGTGCATCATTAATTTAAGTAACATGCTAATAGGCCTGTTAATAGGATTAATGATAATCAATAATTACACTGAATACCCCCCAAGTTTCCCCCTGGAATTGATATTATCAGAAACTCAATAGGCCCAAGTAATGATCTCGGTGTTCAAAATATATTTATATGACTGACTAGGCAAAATATATTAACGCCTGTTCCCAAGCTAGTCTGGTCTACTACATTGTATATAAGTGTACCACCAGTTCTGAATATAATCTTCATATCGCTGGATTCATTTTTCACAGAGTGATGGCCATTTTTTCTCCACTGATACAACACTGCTGGGGAGACATACGTTTTCCCCCCAGAACAGTTTCTAGGGTTTCAATCATTGTTCATGATTTATTGTATCAAATGTTCAAGAAACATGATTGTAATATCAAGTTGCATTGTGTGCACATGTCAAATTTCAAAACACGATGGGGATAAAACATGATGCATGTGACAAATATAAATGAGACAGAATCACGATTGTTGTATAAGGTAACATAGGTGTCAAAACATGATGGAAGAAAACATGCTGCATGTAGCAAATAGAAATGAGATCGTTTTATTTCATAGCAATTGTGTGGGCATACTTGCATTAACCAGAGACATCTCTAATTTTCTATTACATCCCTTGGCAGATAAAGTCTTATTTTATCCCAAAATGTAAATAGGTCGTTTTAGTTGGAACCCTTTGTTTTTACTGTTGTTCCCTAACCAGATGTTGTGTATGATAAATGTGATTGTATCAGAATCGTTTAAATTAACTGATAACATTGTTTTACAAATAATTACCCATTGTATATATACTGTAGGAGATCTGTCGTGATATAGTAATTTAATAATCATAAGAAGCGATAGTGGAATAAAATTGCTAGCATGTTGTGCAAAGGAAACAACGAAATAAACAGAGGAAAACATGCAATAGGACTTATCTACTTTTAGGGATTATTCAGGGGCAGTAACTGACTGATGTCTCTCATTACCGTCACCTAGTATACACAGTAACTGACTGATGTCTCTCATTACCTTCACCTAGTATACACAGTAACTGACTGATGTCTCTCATTACCTTCACCTAGTATACACAGTAACTGACTGATGTCTCTCTCATTACCTTCACCTAGTATACACAGTAACTGACTGATGTCTCTCTCATTACCTTCACCTAGTATAAACAGTAACTGACTGATGTCTCTCTCATTACCTTCACCTAGTATACACAGTAACTGACTGATGTCTCTCTCATTACCTTCACCTAGTATACACAGTAACTGACTGATGTCTCTCATTACCTTCACCTAGTATACACATATTACCTTCAAGGAAGTGTCCCTAATGACTTTGATAGTAATGGCGGGTCAGCCGTACACTGAACAACTTTATAAACGCACCACTATTGTCTGGAGTACATTTTTGGAGTAAGACCCATTTTCAAAAATATACATTCAAACTGTATGGAAATATATTTTATAGGGACCAGGGCTCATTCTAGATGGTGACTTGGGCGATATAGTCACCCTAGGGACCCTGATTTTGCACCGGGGGGGGGGGCACTTCTCCATTAAAATTTTAAAACAAAAACATTTTATTTTTGACAATTTTCATACACAATTTTGTCCAGTAATTCAAATGTTGTTTTTAACACAGGGATTTGGCACGTTTGGGGGTACTAGTATATATATTTAAGTACAGGGATTCTACTCTGTGGGATGTCAGATTTCGCATCAATCAGTAAAATGGCCCTATCTGAAACAATTTTGAACAAATCTGTCCAAATATAACGCCTATCCCGAGTCTTTATATTGTTCTTCAAATAAAACACAACTTTAAGCTGCATGCATGTATACTTTGCAAACAATTGCCACAGACATTGGCCATAGCAGGTCACATTTCCATACTAGGACACGGGTTCCGTCAGCAACAAAAAAAATCTTCGACGGGAGAGTTTTAACAGTGAATAACATTATCAATAAAATGTGTTTCCACTAACAGGTTTATTTGGCAAAAATTTACGTCAAAAAGAGATTTCGTAGAATTTTTCAAAACAAATTGAAAAATTCTACGAAATCTCTTTTTGACATACATTTTCAAAAATACAAAAATCACCCTCGTGGTGGTGCATCATATATATCTGTCCAATAAAAAATGCGAAATTGCACAATTTCTGTAGTGTTGAAAGGGTTAAACAGGAATATATCTTTAAGAGTGTATACATACATATAAATTAATATGAAGATATGATGATTAAGTTAATTGTAATGTATACATACATCTGTCAATATGATTGATAACCACTATTGTTGTCTTGCTATATTTATGTCTCTATTTAATCTTAACAATGTAAGCAATGTGGGTCATTTATTTGCCCTTTGTTCTTTATAATATATAGTGTCTACGTAGATTAATATGCCACAAGTGTAATGCTGTGTTAGGTTACAGACCATTGTCGAAAATCTGCCAGAGCTCATTCTAGAGAGCGACTGGGGCGAAATAGTCACCCTAGGGACCCTGACTTTGCCCCCTGGGACCCCACTTATACCTAAAAAAAAATTTTTAAGTTTACAATTTGCATACAAAATATTGTCCAGTAAGATACACTGGCACATTATAACTATAACACACTCCTTCTATTCAAAATTGTCAAATTGTGACGTTTAACACCATTTTGTTGAAATTTATTAAATAACCCGTTTTAAGGGTGCTGTCTCACTTCTCCCAAACATTATGACCTAGAATGAGCCCTGCATGGGAAGTGGATATTATTCTGTTAGAAAAGTGTGATTCAGCATTTCCAGAAGAGTACAGTCCATACTCGCCACGACACCCCCCCCCCCTACTTCTGTTCTAAAATCTCAAGGTTTTGGCATGCACTCGCCTATAAGACGACCCCCCCCACTACTTCTGTTCTAAAATCTGAAGGTTTTGGCATGCACTCGCCTATAAGACGACACCCCTACTTCTGTTCTAAAATCTGAAGGTTTTGGCATGCACTCGCCTATAAGACGACACCCCTACTTCTGTTCTAAAATCTCAAGGTTTTGGCATGCACTCGCCTATAAGACGACACCCCTACTTCTGTTCTAAAATCTCAAGGTTTTGGCATGCACTCGCCTATAAGACGACACCCCTACTTCTGTTCTAAAATCTCAAGGTTTTGGCATGCACTCGTCTATAAGACGACCCCCCCCACTACTTCTGTTCTAAAATCTCAAGGTTTTGGCATGCACTCGCCTATAAGACGACCCCCACCCCACTACTTCTGTTCTAAAATCTCAAGGTTTTGGCATGCACTCGCCTATAAGATTAGTTGATAAAATGGACACCAGACACAAGTATAAATTGCATGTTTGGCCAGTGCAAATTGAAGAATTCTTCAGTGTCAGTGTGCTTTTTCTAAAAGGTACCATTTAATTAACACATTAAATTTAGCACTCACTTTTAAGACGTGAAGCTACTTTAAGGCCAAAATTGTGAAAATATATTTACTCTGTGAAAATGCTGAAAGTTAGAACGACATAAATATTATCCAGCCCCTGTCACCCCCCTGTCACCCCCCCGGTTTGATATTGATTACCATTATACAGTATTTTACTGCCACCCCCCATGCCACCCCCCTGTCACCCCCCGGTTTGATATTGATGGCCATTATACAATATTTTACTGCCACCCCCCCCCCCGGTTTGATATTGATTGCCATTAATACAGTATTTTACTGCCACCCCTCCTGTCACCCCCCCCCCCCCCCCCCGGTTTGATATTGATTGCCATTATACAGTATTTTACTGCCACCCCCTGTCACCCCCCCCCCCCCGGTTTGATATTGATTGCCATTATACAGTATTTTACTGCCACCCCCTGTCACCCCCCCCCCCGGTTTGATATTGATTGCCATTATACAGTATTTTACTGCCACCCCCTGTCACCCCCCCCCCCCGGTTTGATATTGATTGCCATTATACAGTATTTTACTGCCACCCCCGCTGTCACCCCCTGTCACCCTCCCCGGTTTGATATTGATGGCAATTATACAATATTTTACTCCCCCCCCCCCCCCGGTTTGATATTGATTGCCATTATACAGTATTTTACTGCCCCCCCCTGTCACCCCCCCCTGTCCCCCCCCCCCGGTTTGATATTGATTGCCATTATACAGCATTTTACTGCCCCCCCTGTCACCCCCCCCCCGGTTTGATATTGATTGCCATTATACAGCATTTTACTGCCCCCCCTGTCACCCCCCCCCCGGTTTGATATTGATTGCCATTATACAGTATTTTACTGCCCCCCCCCTGTCACCCCCCCCCGGTTTGATATTGATTGCCATTATACAGTATTTTACTGCCCCCCCCCCTGTCACCCCCCCGTTTGATATTGATTGCCATTATACAGTATTTTACTGCCACCCCCCCCTGTCACCCCCCCCCTGTTTGATATTGATTGCCATTATACAGTATTTTACTGCCCCCCCCCTGTCACCCCCCCAGTTTGATATTGATTGCCATTATACAGTATTTTACTGCCACCCCCCCTGTCACCCCCCCCCCAGTTTGATATTGATTGCCATTATACAGTATTTTACTGCCACCCCCCCCCCCTGTCACCCCCCTAGTTTGATATTGATTGCCATTATACAGTATTTTACTGCCACCCCCCCTGTCACCCCCCCCCCCCCAGTTTGATATTGATTGCCATTATACAGTATTTTACTGCCACCCCCCCTGTCACCCCCCCCCAGTTTGATATTGATTGCCATTATACAGTATTTTACTGCCACCCCCCCCCCACCCCCCTGTCACCCCCCCCTAGTTTGATATTGATTGCCATTATACAGTATTTTACTGCCCCCCCCCTGTCACCCCCCCCCCGGTTTGATATTGATTGCCATTATACAGTATTTTACTGCCACCCCCCCCCGGTTTGATATTGATTGCCATTATACAGTATTTTACTGCCAGCCCCCCTGTCACCCCCCCCCCCAGTTTGATATTGATTGCCATTATACAGTATTTTACTGTCACCCCCCCCCCCCCCCAGTTTGATATTGATTGCCATTATACAGTATTTTACTGCCAATTGAAGAGCAGTGTCAGTATAATTATGGTATTAACCCAGTTAGCAGTTTTTGTGCTGGTTGTGACTACATGTAGACTACCTGTCGTATTTAGAGGTCATATGAATATTCATACGGCATAGATTTTTTAAAATAAATAACTACCGTCCATACGGCGATTTTGTCTATAAGACAACCCGACTCCCCTACTTTGGTCCTGACATCTGTGGGTTTTGATATGCACTCGCATATAAGAGTGGTTGATGAAATGGACACAAGCATAAATTGCATGTTTGGCCACCAGCGCAATTTGAAGACATTTTCAGTGTCGGGTGCTTTCTTTTCTAAAACTTAAGTATGGATAGATCTACCATTTAACACATTATAATTTTTGTTTTTAATTTTTAAAAAACAATTTAGCACCCACTTATAAGACGCCACTTTGAGGTAAACATTGGCGAGTATGGATGGTATTGAGTTAATCAGTAAATTTCTTGTACTCAAGTTTCATCTACATTTACAATTGTCCATAATCCTATAATATCTGTATCTATGGACTACACTATCACATAATAGGTATCAAAAGACAGGTCAATCTGAAATAACTATATTTACTGTTACAGTAATTTATAATGAGAAATATTTAATATAATCCCCGATGAAAACAACATTAAGTCAGCTGTTGCTATTGAGTTAATGTTAACAGTTTATTGAAAGACGCAGTAACCTATATCTTTTTGTGCTTTGGATTGTCATCAAGTTGTGACTGAATTAAGTTTAAACATGGTCTAAATTTGTACTTTGTGGGTGATTGAGTGTACATGTAATCATGCAGCAGATCATGTCAGTTAGTGCAAATACTGTTAAACCTGTGTAACCAGTCCTGCTATTATTAACAGCCAACGTGTAAAGGAGATTAGATGAGGTTTCTCCTCCAGTACCAGTCCTGCGATTATTAACAGCCAACCTGTATTAAAGGAGATTAGATGAGGTTTCTCCTCCAGTACCAGTCCTGCTATTATTAACAGCCAACGTGTAAAGGAGATTAGATGAGGTTTCTCCTCCAGTACCAGTCCTGCTATTATTAACAGCCAACGTGTAAAGGAGATTAGATGAGGTGTTTCCCCTCCAGTACCAGTCCTGCTATTATTAACAGCCAACGTGTAAAGGAGATTAGATGAGGTTTCCCCTCCAGTACCAGTCCTGCTATTATTAACAGCCAACGTGTAAAGGAGATTAGATGAGGTGTTTCCCCTCCAGTACCAGTCCTGCTATTATTAACAGCCAACGTGTAAAGGAGATTAGATGAGGTGTTTCCCCTCCAGTACCAGTCCTGCTATTATTAACAGCCAACGTGTAAAGGAGATTAGATGAGGTGTTTCCCCTCCAGTACCAGTCCTGCTATTATTAACAGCCAACGTGTAAAGGAGATTAGATGAGGTTTCTCCTCCAGTACCAGTCCTGCTATTATTAACAGCCAACCTGTATTAAAGGAGATTAGATGAGGTTTCTCCTCCAGTACCAGTCCTGCTATTATTAACAGTCAACCTGTATTAAAGGAGATTAGATGAGGTTTCTCCCTTAGTTGTATTTATTTGCATATTTTTAGCCAATAAATTAATGATAAATACAGTACATTTTCGTAACTATCTATAAAATAACATGCTTTATTTGAAAAATAACAGTTTATAAACTAAGCCGATAAACTAAGCCGGTTAATAATTATCATTTTCTACGATTAGTTTATAAATTATTTATTTGAGCTAGATTGCGAAACAAGTTTTTAAAAAAACACTATTTATCGCTCTCGCATTCCTGATGGATTCTACATGAAAGAGAGAGAACGGGCAATGTGGAATTTAAGTGTCTCGCCTAAGGGTGTCATAAACTCCTTGCCTCTCACACCTGAAGCGAACACACTGTAACCACTGCTCCTATCACCACTCCGTCAATAATAAAAATGCGCATTTACGGAGTGTGTCAGGGCACATTTTAGTCACCCTAGGGACCCTGACCCCAGGGCCCATTCTCCCTTAAAAACATCTAAAAAATTTACAATTTTCATTCAAAATTGTGTGCATTAAGATACTCGCCCGTTATAAAGCACTCCTATTTAAATGTTGTATTTAATGGTCATACTGTGTCTTTTAACCCTATTTTGTTGAAATTTATTAAATAACACAATTTAAGGACGCAATCTCTGGCTTTCTCAATTCTCCCAAAAATGAATGAATTATCCATTATCTAGTTTATACAAATTTATTTTAGCTCGATTGTGAAACAAGTTATTACAATTTATATTAATCACTCTCAAGACCTCATTCCTGATGGAATCCATCGCCACAAGGGAGAGAGAGAAGAGGCAACATGGAATTTAAATGCCTTGCCTAAGGGCACAATCATAGCGGCTCCAACGGGTCTCGAACTGGCAGTCTAAAACCTGTCTCGCCGAGTAGCCGGTCAACAGAACTACACATGTACACAACATGTACATCACATGGCTGCTTATCGCATGTGGTTGTCATATATTATAATAAATCTAACATGTTTCGTAATCGAGCTAAAATAAATTTGTATTAACTAACCTAGTAAAAGTATTATAGAGTGGTTCCATGATTGGGGGTGGGTTACAGGGTATTTAGTGCCTTATGGATGATATTTCAAGCTCATGTGAAGAAATCTTTTGTTCCATATCTATTTATTGAAGGATGTAATTGTGTGGTTTTGGCAGGAAACTCCCAAAGATCCAAAGATAGAAAGGACTTTGGTGTAAAAATATGTATTGCACTGAACAGGAATCAATGACACATCAACAACACAACCCAACAAAGCTCTTTGTGTTGGTATCCATGGATAAAGAGGATACTGTCTTTGTGTCATTTGAATATTGGTTTACGTCATCACCGAGGGAATATTATCGGTTTAGCCATTTTGCATGGATTTGAATAACACTGTGAACAGATTACTGTTGAATGTATGTGTGTACATATTGAAATATAGAAACCAATCTTCACAATCATAGATAGCCCGAGCTATAGGGAGACTTGTGGGAATGAATCTCCCTGAGCATCCTCACTTCTCCCTACTTTGGAATAAATTTCACTGAGTTGTCTCACTTCTCCCTACTTTGGAATAAATCTCCCTGAGCCTCCTCACTTCTCCCTACTTTGGAATAAATCTCCCTGAGCCTCCTCACTTCTCCCTACTTTGGAATAAATCTCCCTGAGCTGTCTCACTTCTCCCTACTTTGGAATAGACCTCCCTGAACTGCCTCACTTCTCCCTACTTTGGAATGAATCTCCCTGAGCTGCCACACTTCTCCCTACTTTGGAATGTATCTCCCTGAGCTGCCACACTTATCCCTACTTTGGAATGAATCTCCCTGAGCTGTCTCACTTCTCCCTACTTTGGAATAGACCTCCCTGAACTGCCTCACTTCTCCCTACTTTGGAATATATCTCCCTGAGTTGCCTCACTTCTCCCTACTTTGGAATGAATCTCCTTGAACTGCCTCACTTCTCCCTCCTGTTAGCCGAGGGGGATATTTTCATATAGTAAAATAATTATTATAATGATAGTTTGTTAGAGCTACAAACCTAATATACCAATTTTAAAAATTGAAGGTTCTAGCTTTTGGTTGTTAATCATTTGTCGGATATTTAGCTAGCTCATTTAGCCAGTGTTAATGGTAAATATGATCCTGCAGTAAATAAATGTTCTTGCCTATCATGTAGCATATGAAATCAATATTTGGCAGGTTTTGACAATATTGCGCAGTGTAGTTTCACCGGTGACCGAGATAATGATGTTTATGTTTAAGTGGTTTGAGTGATGTGACCTAGTTGTTGGAGTGTTTACATCAGCTGTGGTGTGACCTAGTTGTTGGAGTGTTTACATCAGCTGTGGTGTGACCTAGTTGTTGGAGTGTTTATATCAGCTGTGGTGTGACCTAGTTGTTGGAGTGTTTACATCAGCTGTGGTGTGACCTAGTTGTTGGAGTGTTTACATCAGCTGTGGTGTGACCTAGTTGTTGGAGTGTTTACATCAGCTGTGGTGTGACCTAGTTGTTGGAGTGTTTACATCAGCTGTGGTGTGACCTAGTTGTTGGAGTGTTTACATCAGCTGTGGTGTGACCTAGTTGTTGGAGTGTTTACATCAGCTGTGGTGTGACCTAGTTGTTGGAGTGTTTACATCAGCTGTGGTGTGACCTAGTTGTTGGAGTGTTTACATCAGCTGTGGTGTGACCTAGTTGTTGGAGTGTTTACATCAGCTGTGGTGTGACCTAGTTGTTGGAGTGTTTACATCAGCTGTGGTGTGACCTAGTTGTTGGAGTGTTTACATCAGCTGTGGTGTGACCTAGTTGTTGGAGTGTTTACATCAGCTGTGGTGTGACCTAGTTGTTGGAGTGTTTACATCAGCTGTGGTGTGGTTATGTGATTAATTGGATAAGTCAAAGGTAATGTAGATAGGCAGCTGGAGTATGTCTATTTAAATCCCTATGTTTACGTGTTCTATTTGTCCTGTAATCATTACACTCAAGTATAGGTTAGGGACATTTAAAGGAACATCCATACAATATGCTCATACATTATTTCATTGTACTTTATTTTGTGTTTTCATGTTAATTGATTGAATATTAAATAAACAGCTATATGATTTAACTAAATTGTATTCAAATTTTATTGGATAAAAAATACAAAAATGCCAGTTTTTATATTCGCATACGATTTTTCGAACATTCGTATACCCTCGAGTGTCCGGTTTCCGTTATGATAAGAAATGATCGGCATTCAATAAAACGAATCTTAAAACTACATAGTTTCTAAATGTATGATGTAAATAAAGTAACGTTCCTCTTTTATTCCAAATAATTAGAAATGGATATGACTACGTAAATAACAACGGGCGCTGCCATTTTTACCATGACCCGGAACCTACATCTGTGGTGACTGGTACCCGAGTTTTCGTGACCTTTCAGAAAATCAATTTTGCGTATCGAATGGGTGTAAATATAAAACGAACACGTTTTGTGCAGCATAATGATCATTTCTATTATTTTGATGAATATTTCTTTTCACAGTGAACACTTTCACAGTTTAACAAGCATTTTCACAATGTGGACACCTGAATTCATCACCTAATCTTGTAAACCTGACTATTGAACAGTAAATGAAGTGGGTCCAATGGTCACATATATCATTTGTAAGGGCTGTTGGTGAATATTGCCTGTACTTTCGCTTTGTAGGTGGTGGACTGCCATAAACCTAAAACAAAATTAAAAACTATTCCTTTAAGTACACTACAGGACTCATCGTTTAGTTGACGATGACAGAAACCACTGTATGGACCTCAAAACCATATAAGAGAAGTCTCCAAAACTATCTCCCCTTACACTAATTAAAATTGTAACACAGTCTTCACATTAAATGACAGGTAGGTAAACAAATCAGACAACGCAAAACAAAACTGGAAATGGTCAATATTTTGCAGTAAATCCAATGGACAAATGGTGATGCAATATTGCATTATGAAAGATAGCATGTTTTATACCAATCCAAGGAAAATAACCGATTACTTACGCCTACAAGGATTATACGGCGCATTGTTGTTGCCAAATATGGAAAATGACCTTTGACACTATCTATTCCTGATTGGTGACGTCAGAAAACACCGATCGCGCGCAGTATTGTAAATACTTACGGGGTAACGAAAACGAAGGTATCGCGATTTGAGGACACTAGAGGATATTCGTTGCCATCACTACTTATAACTAAATATAAGCACATTAATGGGACTTTAACAATTATAACTACATATAATTGGGACTTTAACAAGTGTCACTTACATGTATATCACTGTTATCTTATTGTAGCCTGGGTTCCAGTCTGTCGATTTTTCACTTTTTCACTTCTGGCAAAATGACATTTGTTGATATGATCAGACACTCAATTAATAGTCTCCGTGTTAAAATATATTTATTTGACTGACCAGGCAAAATATATCATGCCTGTTCCAAGGCTAATCTTATTGTACAAATCATAACATAAACAGTTTACTGTATAGTTAACACAATTTGACCTGTCCTATTTGGAGGTCACATGAATATTGATAAGGAACCTTTTATTGAGAGGTTAGCAGCTACTGCATGTAGAGTAATGGTTAACATCCATTCACTCAGTTTTTAGGTACGTAAATAATTGTCCATAATCATTTTATTTAATACCCGTATCAATGAAATGTATTATCTATAATTATATGCAAATAATAAGGTAACAATTTAGGACAGTACTTGAATGCACAAGTCATGCAGTATTGTTAGTGCAGATTTACATGTCTCTTTCTGGGGTCATACGAATATTCATAAGGCAAAGTCTATTGTTGAAAATAAGTAACTGTTGCATAACGGTATGTTTATTCCATTCAGTTTCGGGTCCATAAACAATTGTCCCTAATCCTATTATACCCGTATCAATAGTTAGCGCACCAACTGTACCATATTATACAAGGCGGTATTAATTCGCACCGACTACCATATATACAAGGTGGTATTAATAGCACATGTCATATCAAACACTAGGCAAGATAAACTGTAAACATTGAGTCACATGACATTGAAGCCAAGTGGATAATATTGTCAGTCTCTACCATAGAGAAATACATAGGGTATATATAATATACAACATATTGATCTGATTTTGAACCTGAAAGTTGAGGATTTTGAACTTGGAAGTTGAGGATTTTGAACTGTGTACTTTTCCGTGTACATTAGGTCAGTGGTTTTGCTTTGTGTAAAATTGAGGACATTAATTATGGCTGTGCAGGTAATTAGTCTATGTTGCTCTAGGATGTATATCTTTGTCTTACTACTTAGTTTAATCTGTTGTTTATTTCTTTGTTTAGTCTCTTGTTGTTTAGATGGAAAACAGTATTGGTAGAGTTATGTATGTATGCATGTTCCATTAATGTCAAACTCCTTGCGGGGGACCTAGACATGTTTTCCTGGGCAAGCTTAGCCAACCAATGTGGTTAACCAGTACTAAGCAATGTGTGTGAGGTGCCTTGATCAATGACACTACATACGTGGCCTGACCGAGTATCGAACCCGGGACCGATCGATTCCACATCTGACGCTCTACCACTGGACCACGGATGCCACACAGAGTTGAGGGGGGTCGGAGGCTTACTGGTGTCACAATAAACTCGTTTCGAACCTTATGTTCCTTCTATGTGTGAAATCTGTTGTTGGAAAGTGTATTTAGGTTTATCCTGTAACAGAATCAGTTGTTGGAAAGTGTATTTAGGTTTATCAGTGTAACAGAATCAGTTGTTGGAAAGTGTATTTAGGTTTATCGTGTAACAGAATCAGTTGTTGGAAAGTGTATTTAGGTTTATCAGTGTAACAGAATCAGTTGTTGGAAAGTGTATTTAGGTTTATCCTGTAACAGAATCAGTTGTTGGAAAGTGTATTTAGGTTTATCGTGTAACAGAATCAGTTGTTGGAAAGTGTATTTAGGTTTATCCTGTAACAGAATCAGTTGTTGGAAAGTGTATTTAGGTTTATCCTGTAACAGAATCTGTTTTTACTTATGACACAAGCGAAACAAACCTAAGATCTGTCTTGAAACCAGATCTCTGAGGGGAAGGTGGCTTTTTGGTTTCTTTTTTGATTCTAGATATGCTACGGGAAGGGGATGGTTGGGTTCCAGATCTCCGAGGGGAAGGGGATGGTTGGGTTCCAGAACTCCTAGGGGAAGGGGATGGTTGGGTTCCAGATCTCCGAGGGGAAGGGGATGGTTGGGTTCCAGATCTCCGAGGGAAAGGGGATGGTTGGGTTCCAGATCTCCGAGGGGAAGGGGATGGCTGGGTGCCAGATTTTCGAGGGGAAGGGTGCTGTTGGGTGCCAGATCTCCGAGGGGAAGGAGCGGTTGGGTGCCAGATCTCCGAGGGGAAGGGTGCTGTTGGGTGCCAGATCTCCGAGGGGAAGGGTGCTGTTGGGTGCCAGATCTCCGAGGGGAAGGGGATGGTTGGGTGCCAGATTTTCGAGGGAAGGGTGCTGTTGGGTGCCAGATCTCCGAGGGGAAGGAGCGGTTGGGTGCCAGATCTCCGAGGGGAAGGGTGCTGTTGGGTGCCAGATCTCTGAGGGGAAGGGGATGGTTGGGTGCCAGATTTTCGAGGGGAAGGGTGCTGTTGGGTGCCAGATCTCCGAGGGGAAGGAGCGGTTGGGTGCCAGATCTCCGAGGGGAAGGGTGCTGTTGGGTGCCAGATCTCCGAGGGGAAGGGTGCTGTTGGGTGCCAGATCTCCGAGGGAAAGGGGATGGTTGGGTGCCAGATTTTCGAGGGGAAGGGTGTTGTTGGGTGCCAGATCTCCGAGGGGAAGGAGCGGTTGGGTGCCAGATCTCCGAGGGGAAGGGTGCTGTTGGGTGCCAGATCTCCGAAGGGAAGGAGCGGTTGGGTTGCAGATCTCCGAGGGGAAGGAGTGGTTGGGTGCCAGATCTCTGAGGGGAAGGAGCGGTTGGGTGCCAGATCTCCGGGGGGAAGGGTGCTGTTGGGTGCCAGGTCTCCGAGGGGAAGGAGCGGTTGGGTGCCAGATCTCCGAGGGGAAGGGTGCTGTTGGGTGCCAGACCTCCGAGGGGAAGGAGCGGTTGGGTGCCAGATCTCCGAGGGGAAGGAGTGGTTGGGTTCCAGACCTCCAGGGGAAGGAGCGGTTGGGTTCCAGATCTCTGAGGGGAAGGAGCAGTTGGGTGCCAGATCTCCGAGGGAAAGGAGTGGTTGGGTTCCAGACCTCCGAGGGGAAGGAGCGGTTGGGTGCCAGATCTCTGAAGGGAAGGAGCGTTTGGGTTCCCGATCTCTGAAGGGAAGGAGCGTTTGGGTTCCAGATCTCTGAGGGGAAGGAGCGGTTTGGTGCCAGGACTCCGAGGGGAAGGAGCGGTTGGGTGCCAGATCTCTGAAGGGAAGGAGCGTTTGGGTTCCCGATCTCTGAAGGGAAGGAGCGTTTGGGTTCCAGATCTCTGAGGGGAAGGAGCGGTTTGGTGCCAGGACTCCGAGGGGAAGGAGTGGTTGGGTTCCAGATCTCAGAGGGGAAGGAGTGGTTGGGTTCCAGATCTCCGAGGGGAAGGAGCGATTGGGTTCCAGATCTCCGAGGGGAAGGAGCGGTTGGGTTCCAGATCTCCGAGGGGAAGGAGCGGTTGGGTTCCAGATCTCCGACGGGAAGGGTGCTGTTCGGTTTTAATACATGTAGTTCACCTGATGTTGTGATTTGAGATTTGTTAATTTGGCAATTCTTTCCACATTTCAATATGCCATAAGATCAAGATCAATTTTATTTTGAGTCTGCAAGATGTATAGCACTGTATCTAGCTACTGTTTGTTCATCCGCCCGCCCATATTTCAACAATTGCAAGGCTATCACTGATTCTAAAAAAAAAGTTAAGCAACTTATATTAATCACTTATCGTTGGCGCAGATGAAAGTGTATATGTGGTCATTCATGTGGGAGGAAACCGGAGAAAACCCACTTGGCAAGACCGAAGGCGGTGTATAATGGTCTAGCCCGGCAAGACCGAAGGCGGTGTAGCCCGGCAAGACCAAAGGCGGTGTATAATGGCCTAGCCCGGCAAGACCGAAGGCGGTGTATAATGGCCTAGCCCGGCTAGACCGAAGGCGGTGTATAATGACCTAGCCCGGCAAGACCGAAGGCGGTGTATAATGGTCACCCCAAACCAACAAACACCCCAAAAACAACAAACCCCCAAGACCGAAGGCGGTGTATAATGACCTAGCCCGGCAAGACCGAAGGCGGTGTATAATGGCCTAGCCCGGCAAGACCGAAGGCGGTGTATAATGGTCTAGCCCGGCAAGACCGAAGGCGGTGTATAATGGCCTAGCCCGGCAAGACCGAAGGCGGTGTATAATGGCCTAGCCCGGCAAGACCGAAGGCGGTGTATAATGGCCTAGCCCGGCTAGACCGAAGGCGGTGTATAATGGCCTAGCCCGGCAAGACCGAAGGCGGTGTATAATGGCCTAGCCCGGCAAGACCGAAGGCGGTGTATAATGGCCTAGCCCGGCAAGACCGAAGGCGGTGTATAATGGTCTAGCCCGGCAAGACCGAAGGCGGTGTATAATGGCCTAGCCCGGCAAGACCGAAGGTGGTGTATAATGGCCTAGCCCGGCAAGACCGAAGGCGGTGTATAATGGCCTAGCCCGGCTAGACCGAAGGCGGTGTATAATGGCCTAGCCCGGCAAGACCGAAGGCGGTGTATAAACTGCTCATCAATTCATTTTGTCTTAGTTTATACAAATTTATTTCAGCAAGATTGCGAAACAAGTATTTACAACTTATTTTAATCACTCTAGAGACCTCATTCCTGATGGAATCCATCGCCATGAGGGAAAGAGAAGAGGCAACGGGGAATTTAAATGCCTTGCCCATGGGTACAATCGTACGGGGCTCAAACTGTTAACACCGGGCCTTTCGCACCTGAAGTGAACGCGAAGTGAATTATATTTCACCGAATTAACAGTATAGCTTTCTATGTTCATTGGAAGTCGTAGTCGCATTATGATGTGTGAAAAACCCGGTGTTTGCACCCAACTGTAGCAGTTATAATTGTGCCCTTTAAGGCAATGCACTTAAATTCCATATTGCCTCTACATTCTCTCCCCCTCATGGCGATGCATGGATTCCATCAGGAATGAGGTCTCGGGAGAGAATTAACTAATGTTGCTGGTACTTGTTTCGCAATCAAGCTAAAATATATTTGTCTAAACTAAGCTCTCCCCCTCATGGCAATGGATTCCATCAGG
The DNA here is from genome assembly GCA_014843695.1 of Archivesica marissinica. Taxonomy (NCBI): domain Eukaryota; kingdom Metazoa; phylum Mollusca; class Bivalvia; order Venerida; family Vesicomyidae; genus Archivesica; species Archivesica marissinica. Next base: position 73,911,351 of record CM026403.1, read on the forward strand.
ATTAATGTCTCGAGAGTGATTAAAGTTTGTCCCACCTAATCTAATCTATCAATCTATCAATCAATCAATCTATCATCAATCTATCTAGCTTTCCATTGATTTACAGTGAAATAAGATCAAAAGATCATAATCAATTATTGTCTCATTATCAGCAGTGGGAGGGGTTCTTTTGGCGATGTAATTCAAAATTGTTCATTTGTCCCAATTGGGGCTTTAAATTAATTGTTTCTTTCATGTTGTGTGTAGAGGTGGCTGAAACTATAGGCTGGTTCCATAGAGAACTTAGGCTGGTTCCATAGAGAACTTAGGCTGGTTCCATAGAGAAGGCTGGTTCCATAGAGAACTTAGGCTGGTTCCATAGAGAACTTAGGCTGGTTCCATAGAGAACTTGGCATTTGTGACAAAACGGACCATAAAATTCTTTAAATTTTGGAGGGCGACTTTTTTTATGTATATATATGCCGAAAACTATCCAATATGTAAAATATTGGACTGTGTGAGGCGCGTATTGGACTGTGTGAGGCACATATTGGACTGTGTGAGGAACATATTGGACTGTGTGAGGTGTGTATTGGACTGTGTGAGGCACATATTGGACTGTGTGAGGCACATTGGACTGTGTGAGGTGTGTATTGGACTGTGTGAGGCACGTATTGGACTGTGTGAGGAACGTATTGGACTGTGTGAGGCACATATTGGACTGTGTGAGGCATGTATTGGACTGTGTGAGGCACGTATTGGACTGTGTGAGGCACATATTGGACTGTGTGAGGGACATATTGGACTGTGTGAGATACGTATTGGACTGTGTGAGGAACGTATTGGACTGTGTGAGGCATGTATTGGACTGTGTGAGGCACATATTGGACTGTGTGAGGTGCGTATTGGACTGTGTGAGGAACGTATTGGACTGTGTGAGGCACGTATTGGACTGTGTGAGGTGCATATTGGACTGTGTGAGGTACGTATTGGACTGTGTGAGGTACGTATTGGACTGTGTGAGGCGCGTATTGGACTGTGTGTGGTACGTATTGGACTGTGTGAGGCACGTATTGGACTGTGTGAGGCATGTATTGGACTGTGTGAGGCACATATTGGACTGTGTGAGGTGCGTATTGGACTGTGTGAGGAACGTATTGGACTGTGTGAGGCACGTATTGGACTGTGTGAGGAACATATTGGACTGTGTGAGGAACATATTGGACTGTGTGAGGAACGTATTGGACTGTGTGAGGCGCGTATTGGACTGTGTGAGGCACATATTGGACTGTGTGAGGCACATATTGGACTGTGTGAGGAATGTATTGGACTGTGTGAGGTGCGTATTGGACTGTGTGAGGAACGTATTGGACTGTGTGAGGAACGTATTGGACTGTGTGAGGCGCGTATTGGACTGTGTGTGGTACGTATTGGACTGTGTGAGGAACGTATTGGACTGTGTGAGGTGCGTATTGGACTGTGTGAGGTGCGTATTGGACTGTGTGAGGAACGTATTGGACTGTGTAAGGCGCGTATTCGACTGTGTGAGGAACGTATTGGACTGTGTGAGGCGCGTATTGGACTGTGTGAGGAACGTATTGGACTGTGTGAGGAATGTATTGGACTGTGTGAGGCACGTATTGGACTGTGTGAGGTGCGTATTGGACTGTGTGAGGAACGTATTGGACTGTGTGAGGTGCGTATTGGACTGTGTGAGGAACGTATTGGACTGTGTGAGGCACGTATTGGACTGTGTGAGGCACGTATTGGACTGTGTGAGGCGCGTATTGGACTGTGTGAGGCATGTATTGGACTGTGTGAGGCACGTATTGGACTGTGTGAGGCGTGTATTGGACTGTGTGAGGAACGTATTGAACTGTGTGAGGTACGTATTGGACTGTGTGAGGAACGTATTGGACTGTGTGAGGTGCGTATTGGACTGTGTGAGGCACATATTGGACTGTGTGAGGAACGTATTGGACTGTGTGAGGTACGTATTGGACTGTGTGAGGTACGTATTGGACTGTGTGAGGCACGTATTGGACTGTGTGAGGCGCGTATTGGACTGTGAGGTGCGTATTGGACTGTGTGAGGAACGTATTGGACTGTGTGAGGTACGTATTGGACTGTGTGAGGCACGTATTGGACTGTGTGAGGCGCGTATTGGACTGTGAGGTGCGTATTGGACTGTGTGAGGACCGTATTGGACTGTGTGAGGCGCGTATTGGACTGTGTGAGGAACGTATTGGACTGTGTGAGGAACGTATTGGACTGTGTGAGGCACATATTGGACTGTGTGAGGAACGTATTGGACTGTGTGAGGTGTGTATTGGACTGTGTGTGGTACGTATTGGACTGTGTGAGGAACGTATTGGACTGTGTGAGGTGCGTATTGGACTGTGTGAGGAACGTATTGGACTGTGTGAGGTACGTATTGGACTGTGTGAGGCACATATTGGACTGTGTGAGGAACGTATTGGACTGTGTGAGGTGCGTATTGGACTGTGTGAGGAACGTATTGGACTGTGTGAGGAACGTATTGGACTGTGTGAGGCACATATTGGACTGTGTGAGGAACGTATTGGACTGTGTGAGGAACGTATTGGACTGTGTGAGGTGCGTATTGGACTGTGTGAGGAACGTATTGAACTGTGTGAGGAACGTATTGGACTGTGTGAGGCACGTATTGGACTGTGTGAGGAACGTATTGGACTGTGTGAGGAACATATTGGACTGTGTGAGGAACGTATTGGACTGTGTGAGGTGCGTATTGGACTGTGTGAAGGAACGTATTGGACTGTGTGAGGAACATATTGGACTGTGTGAGGAACGTATTGGACTGTGTGAGGCACATATTGGACTGTGTGAGGAACGTATTGGACTGTGTGTGGTACGTATTGGACTGTGTGAGGCGCGTATTGGACTGTGTGAGGAACGTATTGGACTGTGTGAGGCACGTATTGGACTGTGTGAGGAACATATTGGACTGTGTGAGGAACATATTGGACTGTGTGAGGCACATATTGGACTGTGTGAGGAACATATTGGACTGTGTGAGGAACATATTGGACTGTGTGAGGAACGTATTGGACTGTGTGAGGCACGTATTGGACTGTGTGAGGCACATATTGGACTGTGTGAGGATTGGACTGTGTGAGGAACGTATTGGACTGTGTGAGGTGCGTATTGGACTGTGTGAGGAACGTATTGGACTGTGTGAGGAGCGTATTGGACTGTGTGAGGCGCGTATTGGACTGTGTGAGGTGCGTATTGGACTGTGTGAGGCACGTATTGGACTGTGTGACGTATTGGACTGTGTGAGCGTATTGGACTGTGTGAGGCACGTATTGGACTGTGTGTGGACTGTGTGAGGAACGTATTGGACTGTGTGAGGCACATATTGGACTGTGTGAGGAACGTATTGGACTGTGTGAGGAACGTATTGGACTGTGTGAGGCACATATTGGACTGTGTGAGGTCGTATTGGACTGTGTGAGGGACGTATTGGACTGTGTGAGGTGCGTATTGGACTGTGTGAGGAACGTATTGGACTGTGTGAGGAACGTATTGGACTGTGTGTGGACTGTGTGACGTATTGGACTGTGTGTATTGGACTGTGTGAGGCGTATTGGACTGTGTGAGGAACGGACTGTGTGAACGTATTGGACTGTGTGAGGAACGTATTGGACTGTGTGACGTATTGGACTGTGTGAGGAACATATTGGACTGTGTGAGGAACGTATTGGACTGTGTGAGACGTATTGACACGTATTGGACTGTGTGAGGCACATGACTGTGAGTATTGGACTGTGAGATGCGAACTATGTGAGGAACATATTGGACTGTGTGAGGCGTATTGGACTGTGTGAGGCACGTATTGGACTGTGAGGACACGTATACTATTGGACTGTGTGAGCCGTATTGGACGTATATATTGGACTGTGTGAGGCACATATTGACTGTGTGAGAACAACACACAACAACCAACAAACAACACAAACAACACGTATTGGACTGTGTGAGAACGTATTGGACTGTGTGTATTGGACTGTGTGAGGCATATTGGACTGTGTCATATTGGACTGTGTGAGGAACGTAGGACTGTGTGATTACATATTGGACTGTGTGAGGACACGTATTGGACTGTGTGAGGACGCGTATACACTATTGGACTGTGTGAGGAACATTGGACTGTGTGAACGCATATTGGACTGTGTGACTAACGTATTGGACTGTGTGAGGCGTATTGGACTGTGTGAACTATTGGACTGTGTGAGGAACGTATTGGACTGTGTGAGAGCGTATTGGACTGTGTGTATTGGTGTGTGTATTGGACTGTGTGACACACTATTGGACTGTGTGAGACGTGAATTGGACTGTGTGAGGCGACTGTGTGAAACTATTGGACTGTGTGAGAACGTATTGGACTGTGTGATACCTATTGGACTGTGTGAGGCACATATTGGACTGTGTGAGGCACATATTTGACGTACGTATTGGACATGGACTGTGTGACAGGAATATATTGGACTGTGTGAGGACGATATGGACTGTGTGAGGAACGTGTAGGCACATATTGGACTGTGTGAGGCACATATTGGACTGGACTGTGTGAGGAACGTATTGGACTGTGTGAGGCGTATTGGACTGTGTGAGGAACAGTATTGGACTGTGTGAGGCGTATTGGACTGTGTGAGGCACATACAATTGGACTGTGTGAGGAACATATGGACTGTGTGAGGAACGTAACACAACAACAACAACACTATGGACTGTGTGAGGTATTGGACTGTGTGAGGACACGTATTGGACTGTGTGAGGCAACTGTGTGAAGGACTGTGTGAGACGTATAGGACTGTGTGCATTGGACTGTGTGAGGAATTACGTACTGGACTGTGTGTATTGGACTGTGTGACGCATTGGACTGTGTGAGGAACAACGTATTGGACTGTGTGAGGCACACGGACTGTGTGAGGACTGTGTGAGGAACGTATTGGACTGTGTGAGGCACAACACCAACACAATATTGGACTGTGTGAGGAACATATTGGACTGTGTGAGGCGCATATTGGACTGTGTGAGGAACATATTGGACTGTGTGAGGCACGTATTGGACTGTGTGAGGAACGTATTGGACTGTGTGAGGAACTATTGGACTGTGTGAGGTGCGTATTGGACTGTGTGAGGCACATATAACAAACTATTGGACTGTGTGAGGCGCGTATTGGACTGTGTGAGGAACGTATTGAACTGTGTGAGGAACGTATTGGACTGTGTAAGGCACATATTGGACTGTGTGAGGAACATATTGGACTGTGTGAGGCGTGTATTGGACTGTGTGTGGTACGTATTGGACTGTGTGAGGAACGTATTGGACTGTGTGAGGTGCGTATTGGACTGTGTGAGGAACGTATTGGACTGTGTGAGGTACGTATTGGACTGTGTGAGGCACATATTGGACTGTGTGAGGAACGTATTGGACTGTGTGAGGTGCGTATTGGACTGTGTGAGGAACGTATTGGACTGTGTGAGGAACGTATTGGACTGTGTGAGGCACATATTGGACTGTGTGAGGAACGTATTGGACTGTGTGAGGAACGTATTGGACTGTGTGAGGTGCGTATTGGACTGTGTGAGGAACGTATTGGACTGTGTGAGGAACGTATTGGACTGTGTGAGGAACGTATTGGACTGTGTGAGGCACATATTGGACTGTGTGAGGAACGTATTGGACTGTGTGAGGCACATATTGGACTGTGTGAGGAACGTATTGGACTGTGTGTGGTACGTATTGGACTGTGTGAGGAACGTATTGGACTGTGTGAGGCACATATTGGACTGTGTGAGGAACGTATTGGACTGTGTGAGGTGCATATTGGACTGTGTGAGGAACGTATTGGACTGTGTGAGGCACGTATTGGACTGTGTGAGGCACATATTGGACTGTGTGAGGAATGTATTGGACTGTGTGAGGTACGTATTGGACTGTGTGAGGTGCGTATTGGACTGTGTGTGGTACGTATTGAACTGTGTGAGGAACGTATTGGACTGTGTGAGGCATGTATTGGACTGTGTGAGGCACATATTGGACTGTGTGAGGCGCGTATTGGACTGTGTGAGGTGCGTATTGGACTGTGTGAGGAGCATATTGGACTGTGTGAGGCGCGTATTGGACTGTGTGAGGTACGTATTGGACTGTGTGAGGCACATATTGGACTGTGTGAGGCACATATTGGACTGTGTGAGGAACGTATTGGACTGTGTGAGGTGCGTATTGGACTGTGTGAGGCACATATTGGACTGTGTGAGGAACGTATTGGACTGTGTGAGGTGCGTATTGGACTGTGTGACGCGCATATTGGACTGTGTGAGGCGTGTATTGGACTGTGAGGTGCGTATTGGACTGTGTGAGGCACGTATTGGACTGTGTGAGGCATGTATTGGACTGTGTGAGGTGCGTATTGGACTGTGTGAGGAGCGTATTGGACTGTGTGAGGCGTGTATTGGACTGTGTGAGGTGCGTATTGGACTGTGTGAGGCACATATTGGACTGTGTGAGGTGCGTATTGGACTGTGTGAGGTGCGTAGCGCCGAAGACGGTACCAATAGTTTACATTTATTGGATCTGTTTGAATACACACTTATATAACAAGATCGTCCGCCTCCGTGGTCGAGTGGTTAAGGTCGCTGACTTGTATACCACTGTAACCTATCATCACTGATGGTCACGGGTTCGAGCCCCGCTCAGACTGTGTCTTATTTATATGAAAAAGTTGGCAGTTTCTTACGGAGGTTGGTGCACCCAAGTACTGGTTAACCGCTGGAGCCTGCCCAGGAAAGGTGTTGTTAGGTAAACTGCCCGCCGGCGATATAGCCCAAAATGGTGCTGATGCAGGCGTAAAACCCGAATCATAACATATATATAATATAGATCAACTAAAGCATTTTGGATGGACAGTGTTTTATAGATCAACTAAAGCATTTTGGATGGACAGTTTTTTATAGATCAACTAAAGCATTTTGGATGGACAGTTTTTTGCGATTAATGCTGCATAAATACATACAAATTTACAAATGTTCACAACCTGCCGAATAAATTTGACGGTATGTTCAAACAACATAGATCCATATCAGGATCTATGTTGTTTGCTATTCAGACCAATTGTTTTAGCTCCACTATCCGAATAGCAAACAACATAGAACTATAACTGTTTGCAAAAGTGACTTTAGTTGTCATTTGCAGGTTACGTACGGGTTAAGACTAATGTTGCAAGAACTGTTATCACATAACTTTGCTTGTATTCAGATTCATACAGCCATCACATAATTTCTTGTATGTACACATGTGTAATACAAATTGGAAGAATTCTGATTGGTTGAGAGAATAATCCTTATAATTTTGTAAATTTAACTTTAAATTATGTATATTTCTAGGTGAATTGGTACATAACGTCAATAATAAGACAAACTAAGTCTAGATGCATACAGCTGATTAAAACATAAATATAACGCTGATTGTCATAGTGACGTCATGACAAATTAGTGATGTCACGACAATTTGCGCTGAGGCCACATGACAATTTAGTGATGTCTCGACAATTTGCGCTGAGGCCACATGACAATTTAGTGATGCCATGACAATTTATGCTGAGGCCACATGACAATTTAGTGATGCCACGACAATTTGCGCTGAGGCCACATGACAATTTAGTGATGCCACGACATTTTGCGCTGAGGCCACATGACAATTTAGTGATGCCACGACATTTTGCGCTGAGGCCACATGACAATTTAGTGATGCCACGACATTTTGCGCTGAGGCTTGGAGTCACAATTAAAGGAGCAATGTTATTTTGTGCGAAAATATGATTAAAAACGAGCTCTATAATTATTATGGTAATATTATAAAAAGAAATGGCTCGCTTAATAGCAAAATTCCAAAACTCATTTCATAAAATATTGTATGAAATCCTATATACATGTACGTACAGTCAAACTTGTGTTAGTGGTCACCTCTATTAAGCAGCCAGTTTCCAGATTCCCAATATGTTGATTTCTTATACATTTGACCTCTATTATAAGCAGCCACCTGTGCTAAGCAGCCACTTTCTGCAATTTCCCTGACTGGCTGCTTAAGACAGGTTTGACTGTATATCCTAATCAACTAATATACTAGAAATTTATGTAAAATAATGAAGCTAAGATTATCAATCTATTGTTACGGGCTGTTTATGTAAGATAACCTAAAGCTAATGAGTGCCTTAATGACAGGGGAACCAGCTGTCCTGATTCTGCAGCAGAAGAAGTAAATATTGATTCCAATACACCAGATTTATACTTTGCTGGGTCCTGGCTGGTTATCCTCTAGATGATTCATTATTATGATTCAAGCCTGACAATTTTGCCAGAAGCTGGGGATACATTTAAAAACTTTGGTGTGATATTTTATGCATGCAGCAGAAATCGATGAATACAGTTTGTTTGCTGAACCAGAGTAGCACTCTAGGATTGGGAGGGGAGGAATGGATTTTTACCATTATCAGACTATCTACAGTCATTGGTCAATGACTCGAGGTCTGTTGCACCTATCGATTTTAGTTTAAAATAATATTTTGTTTCATTGAATATGCATACCGTCCATATTTGCCCCCCCATACTTTGGTCCTGATATATATGTGGATTTTGGCATGCACTCGCCTATAAGACGACCCCCCCATACTTTGGTCCTGATATATATGTGGATTTTGGCATGCACTCGCCTATAAGACGACCCCCCCCCCATACTTTGGTCCTGATATATATGTGGATTTTGGCATGCACTCGCCTATAAGACGACCCCCCCATACTTTGGTCCTGATATATATGTGGATTTTGGCATGCACTCGCCTATAAGACGACCCCCCCATACTTTGGTCCTGATATATATGTGGATTTTGGCATGCACTCGCCTATAAGACGACCCCCCCATACTTTGGTCCTGATATATATGTGGATTTGGCATGCACTCGCCTATACGACGACCCCCCCATACTTTGGTCCTGATATATATGTGGATTTTGGCATGCACTCGCCTATAAGACGACCCCCCCATACTTTGGTCCTGATATATATGTGGATTTTGGCATGCACTCGCATTTAAGACGGGTTGATAAAATTGAAGAGTGCAAGTTGAAGAAATTTTCAATGTCCGAGTGTTTTCTTTTTCTAAATCGTAATTATGGATACCATTATTAGGGTCAGACGGGGGATCAAACCTGCGATCCCTAGATTACCAGTCCAACTTGTTAACCACTGGATTACAGATCCGTATGAATTTTGTTTTTTAAATTTGTTTTTTATATATGCCTCAACTTCGGGTATAATAACTTAGAACTTGTCCGCTCTTCACCAATACCTCTTCTAAACAGCTACCCCCCCTAAATACCCCCTCCTGCACCTCATAAAATTGCAACCCTGCCTCTTCCGACCCACCCTGCCCCTTTTTGTTTTACCCACCATATCCTTTTTTTAACTCTAGAATAGACCCTATAATTGAACACATACATGCTATTATAAGAAAACCCAGAGGGGTCATTCTGCATGCATCCTATGGACACAGATAGAGATTCGGCACCATAAATAAACAACTATTCAGAAGTATTAAACATTTCAGACCCAACTGGCCTTTTTTGTAGCAAAGATTTATCTTCAATCTATGCATAGAAATTGTTTGTGAACATGAGAATTATTAAAAGCATTTATGTTTGATTTAGCATATACCAACTCTCATCAAGCAGGAAATCAAAAAATAATATGATTGTCTTAGATTAATTGACATTTGCAAAAAATAATGATTGTTTTAGATTAATTGACATTTGCAAAAAATAATGATTGTTTTAGATTAATTGACATTTGCAAAAAATAATGATTGTTTTAGATTAATTGACATTTGCCAACAAAATGATTGTTTTAGATTAATTGACATTTGTAAGCAACCCTTTATATCTGTAATTAAAACACTGTCATGACGTCATATTGACGTCGTTATTTTTAGACTAATCAGACTTAAATTATCTCCAAACGACAGTAGCATGCGTTCAGTATAGACTCCAATAATAAACAAATGTCTATTCAGCGTAGCTGACCATTATATGAAATCCTACTTTCACATTTGAGAGTTTGTAGACCGCAAAAACACTGTTTATGTATTGAAAATTAGTGAATGAATTATTTCAGAATTGCAATGCTATTTATACGTACGTAAAAAGACATTTTTTGGCTTTTGCTATGAATAATAACATAAGGTACTGCTAGTTTATAAGGTGTGGCCATCCATTGCGGCCGCAACTGTTGGATGTAGTTTCTCTTTGTTTTTGATGCAGTGTGTTTGTTCGTTGTTCACGCGTACATTTGATGCAGTGTGTTTGTTCGTTGTTCACACGTACATTTGATGCAGTGTGTTTGTTCGTTGTTCATGCGTACATTTGATGCAGTGTGTTTGTTCGTTGTTCACACGTACATTTGATGCAATGTGTTTGTTCGTTGTTCATGCGTACATTTGATGCAGTGTGTTTGTTCGTTGTTCACGCGTACATTTGATGCAATGTGTTTGTTCGTTGTTCATGCGTACATTTGATGCAGTGTGTTTGTCTCGTTGTTCATGCGTACATTTGATGCAGTGTGTTTGTTTCGTTGTTCACGCATACATTTGATGCAGTATGTTTGTTCATTGTTCACGCGTACATTTGATGCAGTGTGTTTGTTCGTTGTTCACGCGTACATTTGATGCAGTGTGTTTGTTCGTTGTTCACGATTACATTTGATGCAGTGTGTTTGTTGTTCACACGTACATTTGATGCAGTGTGTTTGTTCGTTGTTCATGCGTACATTTGATGCAGTGTGTTTGTTCGTTGTTCACACGTACATTTGATGCAGTGTGTTTGTTCGTTGTTCACACGTACATTTGATGCAGTGTGTTTGTTCGTTGTTCATGCACAACACCACACGTACATTTGATGCAGTGTGTTTGTTCGTTGTTCACGCGTACATTTGATGCAGTGTGTTTGTTCGTTGTTCACGCGTACATTTGATGCAGTGTGTTTGTTCGTTGTTCACACGTACATTTGATGCAGTGTGTTTGTTCGTTGTTCATGTGTACATTTGATGCAGTGTGTTTGTTCGTTGTTCATGTGTACATTTGATGCAGTGTGTTTGTTCGTCGTTCATGCGTACATTTGATGGAGTGTGTTTGTTCATTGTTCACTCGTACATTTGATGCAGTGTGTTTGTTCGATGTTCACACGTACATTTGCTGCAGTGTGTTTGTTCGTTG
>CM026403.1:73923640-73966736 GCA_014843695.1 Archivesica marissinica
AGAGTATCGTATTGGTCCTGGGGCATTGTAGTATGTAATGCACGGATAATTGAACCTACCTCCAGTAGAGTATCGTATTGGTCCTGGGGCATTGTAGTATGTAATGCACGGATAATTGAACCTACCTCCAGTAGAGTATCGTATTGGTCCTGGGGCATTGTAGTATGTAATGCACGGAAAACCTACCTCCAGTAGAGTATCGTATTGGTCCTGAGGCATTGTAGTATGTAATGCACGGATAACCTACCTCCAGTAGAGTATCGTATTGGTCCTGAGGCATTGTAGTATGTAATGCACGGATAACCTACCACCAGTAGAGTATCGTATTGGTCCTGGGGCATTGTAGTATGTAATGCACGGATAACCTACCTCCAGTAGAGTATCGTATTGGTCCTGAGGCATTGTAGTATGTAATGCACGGATAACCTACCACCAGTAGAGTATCGTATTGGTCCTGAGGCATTGTAGTATGTAATGCACGGATAACCTACCTCCAGTAGAGTATCGTATTGGTCCTGAGGCATTGTAGTATGTAATGCACGGATAACCTACCTCCAGTAGAGTATCGTATTGGTCCTGAGGCATTGTAGTATGTAATGCACGGATAACCTACCTCCAGTAGAGTATCGTATTGGTCCTGAGGCATTGTAGTATGTAATGCACGGATACCTACTCCAGTAGAGTATCGTATTGGTCCTGGGGCATTGTAGTATGTAATGCAGGGTAATTGAACCTACCTCCAGTAGAGTATCGTATTGGTCCTGAGGCATTGTAGTATGTAATGCACGGATAACCTACCACCAGTAGAGTATCGTATTGGTCCTGGGCATTGTAGTATGTAATGCACGGATAACCTACCCCAGTAAAGTATCGTATTGGTCCTGGGGCATTGTAGTATGTAATGCACGGATAACCTACCACCAGTAGAGTATCGTATTGGTCCTGAGGCATTGTAGTATGTAATGCACGGATAACCTACCTCCAGTAGAGTATCGTATTGGTCCTGGGGCATTGTAGTATGTAATGCACGGATAACCTACCTCCAGTAGAGTATCGTATTGGTCCTGGGGCATTGTAGTATGTAATGCACGGATAATTGACCCACCAGTAGAGTATCGTATTGGTCCTGAGGCATTGTAGTATGTAATGCACGGATAACCTACCTCCAGTAGAGTATCGTATTGGTCCTGGGGCATTGTAGTATGTAATGCACGGATAACCTACCTCCAGTAGAGTATCGTATTGGTCCTGGGGCATTGTAGTATGTAATGCACGGATAACCTACCTCCAGTAGAGTATCGTATTGGTCCTGAGGCATTGTAGTATGTAATGCACGGATAACCTACCTCCAGTAGAGTATCGTATTGGTCCTGGGGCATTGTAGTATGTAATGCACGGAAAACTACACCAGTAGAGTATCGTATTGGTCCTGAGGCATTGTAGTATGTAATGCACGGATAACCTACCTCCAGTAGAGTATCGTATTGGTCCTGAGGCATTGTAGTATGTAATGCACGGATAACCTACCTCCAGTAGAGTATCGTATTGGTCCTGAGGCATTGTAGTATGTAATGCACGGATAACCTACCTCCAGTAGAGTATCGTATTGGTCCTGGGGCATTGTAGTATGTAATGCACGGATAACCTACCTCCAGTAGAGTATCGTATTGGTCCTGAGGCATTGTAGTATGTAATGCACGGATAACCTACCTCCAGTAGAGTATCGTATTGGTCCTGAGGCATTGTAGTATGTAATGCACGGATAACCTACCTCCAGTAGAGTATCGTATTGGTCCTGGGGCATTGTAGTATGTAATGCACGGTAATTGAACCTACCTCCAGTAGAGTATCGTATTGGTCCTGAGGCATTGTAGTATGTAATGCACGGATAACCTACCTCCAGTAGAGTATCGTATTGGTCCTGAGGCATTGTAGTATGTAATGCACGGATAACCTACCACCAGTAAAGTATCGTATTGGTCCTGGGGCATTGTAGTATGTAATGCACGGATAACCTACCTCCAGTAGAGTATCGTATTGGTCCTGAGGCATTGTAGTATGTAATGCACGGATAACCACCTCCAGTAGAGTATCGTATTGGTCCTGAGGCATTGTAGTATGTAATGCACGGATAACCTACCTCCAGTAGAGTATCGTATTGGTCCTGGGGCATTGTAGCATGTAATGCACGGATAACCTACCTCCAGTAGAGTATCGTATTGGTCCTGGGGCATTGTAGCATGTAATGCACGGATAACCTACCTCCAGTAGAGTATCGTATTGGTCCTGAGGCATTGTAATATGTAATGCACGGATAATTGAACCTACCTCCAGTAGAGTATCGTATTGGTCCTGGGGCATTGTAGTATGTTATGCACGGGTAATTGAACCCACCTCCAGTAGAGTATCGTATTGGTCCTGAGGCATTGTAGTATGTAATGCACGGATAACCTACCACCATTAAGTATCGTATTGGTCCTGAGACATTGTAGTATGTAATGCACGGATAACCTACCACCAGTAAAGTATCGTATTGGTCCTGGGGCATTGTAGTATGTAATGCACGGATAACCTACCACCAGTAGAGTATCGTATTGGTCCTGGGGTATTGTAGTATGTAATGCACGGATAATTGAACCTACCTCCAGAAGAGTATCGTAGTGGTCCTCGGGGCATTGTAGTATGTAATACAGGGATAATTGAACCTGCCTCCAGTAGAGTATCGTATTGGTCCTGGGGCATTGTAGTATGTTATGCACGGGTAATTGAACTCACCTCCAGTAGAGTATCGTATTGGTCATGAGGCATTGTAGCATGTAATGCACGGATAACCTACCTCCAGTAGAGTATCGTATTGGTCCTGAGGCATTGTAGTATGTAATGCACGGATAACCTACCACCAGTAGAGTATCGTATTGGTCCTGAGGCATTGTAGTATGTAATGCACGGATAACCTACCTCCAGTAGAGTATCGTATTGGTCCTGAGGCATTGTAGTATGTAATGCACGGATAACCTACCACCAGTAGAGTATCGTATTGGTCCTGAGGCATTGTAGTATGTAATGCACGGATAACCTACCACCAGTAGAGTATCGTATTGTTCCTGGGGCATTGTAGTATGTAATGTACGGATAACCTACCTCCAGTAGAGTATCGTATTGGTCCTGAGACATTGTAGTATGTAATGCACGGATAACCTACCTCCAGTAGAGTATCGTATTGGTCCTGAGGCATTGTAGTATGTAATGCACGGATAACCTACCTCCAGTAGAGTATCGTATTGGTCCTGGGGCATTGTAGTATGTTATGCACGGGTAATTGAACCCACCTTCAGTAGAGTATCGTATTGGTCCTGAGGCATTGTAGTATGTAATGCACGGATAACCTACCACCATTAAGTATCGTATTGGTCCTGAGACATTGTAGTATGTAATGCACGGATAACCTACCACCAGTAAAGTATCGTATTGGTCCTGGGGCATTGTAGTATGTAATGCACGGATAACCTACCACCAGTAGAGTATCGTATTGGTCCTGGGCATTGTAGTATGTTATGCACGGTAATTGAACCACCTCCAGTAGAGTATCGTATTGGTCCTGAGGCATTGTAGTATGTAATGCACGGATAACCTACCTCCAGTAGAGTATCGTATTGGTCCTGGGGCATTGTAGCATGTAATGCACGGATAACCTACCTCCAGTAGAGTATCGTATTGGTCCTGGGGCATTGTAGCATGTAATGCACGGATAACCTACCTCCAGTAGAGTATCGTATTGGTCCTGAGGCATTGTAATATGTAATGCACGGATAATTGAACCTACCTCCAGTAGAGTATCGTATTGGTCCTGGGGCATTGTAGTATGTTATGCACGGGTAATTGAACCCACCTCCAGTAGAGTATCGTATTGGTCCTGAGGCATTGTAGTATGTAATGCACGGATAACCTACCACCATTAAGTATCGTATTGGTCCTGAGACATTGTAGTATGTAATGCACGGATAACCTACCACCAGTAAAGTATCGTATTGGTCCTGGGGCATTGTAGTATGTAATGCACGGATAACCTACCACCAGTAGAGTATCGTATTGGTCCTGGGGTATTGTAGTATGTAATGCACGGATAATTGAACCTACCTCCAGAAGAGTATCGTAGTGGTCCTGGGGCATTGTAGTATGTAATGCACGGATAATTGAACCTACCTCCAGTAGAGTATCGTATTGGTCCTGAGACATTGTAGTATTAATGCACGGAAAACCTACCTCCAGTAGAGTATCGTATTGGTCCTGGGGCATTGTAGTATGTTATGCACGGTAATTGAACCCACCTCCAGTAGAGTATCGTATTGGTCCTGAGGCATTGTATTATGTAATGCACGGATAACCTACCTCCAGTAGAGTATCGTATTGGTCCTGGGGCATTGTAGTATGTAATGCACGGATAATTGAACCTACCTCCAGTAGAGTATCGTATTGGTCCTGAGGCATTGTAGTATGTAATGCACGGATAACCTACCTCCAGTAGAGTATCGTATTGGTCCTGAGGCATTGTAGTATGTAATGCACGGATAACCTACCACCAGTAGAGTATCGTATTGGTCCTGAGACATTGTAGTATGTAATGCACGGATAACCTACCTCCAGTAGAGTATCGTATTGGTCCTGAGGCATTGTAGTATGTAATGCACGGATAACCTACCTCCAGTAGAGTATCGTATTGGTCCTGGGGCATTGTAGCATGTAATGCACGGATAACCTACCTCCAGTAGAGTATCGTATTGGTCCTGGGGCATTGTAGTATGTAATGCACGGATAACCTACCTCCAGTAGAGTATCGTATTGGTCCTGGGGCATTGTAGTATGTAATGCACGGATAATTGAACCTACCTCCAGTAGAGTATCGTATTGGTCCTGGGGCATTGTAGTATGTAATGCACGGATAACCTACCTCCAGTAGAGTATCGTATTGGTCCTGTGGCATTGTAGCATGTAATGCACGGATAACCTACCACCAGTAAGTATCGTATTGGTCCTGGGGCATTGTAGCATGTAATGCACGGATAACCTACCTCCAGTAGAGTATCGTATTGGTCCTGAGGCATTGTAGCATGTAATGCACGGATAACCTACCTCCAGTAGAGTATCGTATTGGTCCTGAGGCATTGTAATATGTAATGCACGGATAACCTACCTCCAGTAGAGTATCGTATTGGTCCTGAGGCATTGTAATATGTAATGCACGGATAACCTACCTCCAGTAGAGTATCGTATTGGTCCTGAGGCATTGTAATATGTAATGCACGGATAACCTACCTCCAGTAGAGTATCGTATTGGTCCTGAGGCATTGTAATATGTAATGCACGGATAACCTACCACCAGTAAAGTATCGTATTGGTCCTGAGACATTGTAGTATGTAATGCACGGATAACCTACCACCAGTAAAGTATCGTATTGGTCCTGAGACATTGTAGTATGTAATGCACGGATAACCTACCACCATTAAGTATCGTATTGGTCCTGAGACATTGTAGTATGTAATGCACGGATAACCTACCACCATTAAGTATCGTATTGGTCCTGAGGCATTGTAGTATGTAATGCACGGATAACCTACCACCAGTAAAGTATCGTATTGGTCCTGAGACATTGTAGTATGTAATGCACGGATAACCTACCACCAGTAAAGTATCGTATTGGTCCTGGGGCATTGTAGTATGTAATGCACGGATAACCTACCACCAGTAGAGTATCGTATTGGTCCTGGGGCATTGTAGTATGTAATGCACGGATAATTGAACCTACCTCCAGAAGAGTATCGTAGTGGTCCTGGGGCATTGTAGTATGTAATACAGGGATAATTGAACCTACCTCCAGTAGAGTATCGTATTGGTCCTGGGGCATTGTAGTATGTTATGCACGGGTAATTGAACCCACCTCCAGTAGAGTATCGTATTGGTCCTGAGGCATTGTAGTATGTAATGCACGGATAACCTACCTCCAGTAGAGTATCGTATTGGTCCTGAGGCATTGTAGCATGTAATGCACGGATAACCTACCACCAGTAAGTATCGTATTGGTCCTGGGGCATTGTAGCATGTAATGCACGGATAACCTACCACCAGTAGAGTATCGTATTGGTCCTGGGGCATTGTAGCATGTAATGCACGGATAACCTACCACCAGTAGAGTATCGTATTGGTCCTGTGGCATTGTAGTATGTAATGCACGGATAATTGAACCCACCGGAAGTAGAGTATCGTATTGGTCCTGGTGCATTGTAGCATGTAATGCACGGGTAACCTACCACCAGTAGAGTATCATATTGGTCCTGGGGCATTGCAGTATGTAATGCACGGATAACCTACCACCAGTAGAGTATCGTATTGGTCCTGGGTCATTGTAGCATGTAATGCACGGATAACCTACCTCCAATAGAGTATCGTAGTGGTCCTGGGGCATTGTAGTATGTAATGCACGGATAATTGAACCTACCACCAGTAGAGTATCGTATTGGTCCTGGGGCATTGTAGCATGTAATGCACGGATAACCTACCACCAGTAGAGTATCGTATTGGTCCTGGGGCATTGTAGTATGTAATGCACGGATAACCTACCACCAGTAGAGTATCGTATTGGTCCTGGGGCATTGTAGCATGTAATGCACGGATAACCTACCTCCAGTAGAGTATCGTATTGGTCCTGGGGCATTGTAGCATGTAATGCACGGATAACCTACCTCCAGTAGAGTATCGTATTGGTCCTGAGACATTGTAGTATGTAATGCACGGATAACCTACCTCCAGTAGAGTATCGTATTGGTCCTGGGGCATTGTAGTATGTAATGCACGGATAACCTACCTCCAGTAGAGTATCGTATTGGTCCTGGGGCATTGTAGTATGTAATGCACGGATAACCTACCTCCAGTAGAGTATCGTATTGGTCCTGAGACATTGTAGTATGTAATGCACGGATAACCTACCTCCAGTAGAGTATCGTATTGGTCCTGAGGCATTGTAGTATGTAATGCACGGATAACCTACCTCCAGTAGAGTATCGTATTGGTCCTGGGGCATTGTAGCATGTAATGCACGGATAATTGAACCTACCTCCAGTAGAGTATCGTATTGGTCCTGAGGCATTGTAGTATGTAATGCACGGATAACCTACCTCCAGTAGAGTATCGTATTGGTCCTGTGGCATTGTAGCATGTAATGCACGGATAACCTACCACCAGTAAGTATCGTATTGGTCCTGGGGCATTGTAGCATGTAATGCACGGATAACCTACCTCCAGTAGAGTATCGTATTGGTCCTGAGGCATTGTAGTATGTAATGCACGGATAACCTACCTCCAGTAGAGTATCGTATTGGTCCTGAGGCATTGTAATATGTAATGCACGGATAACCTACCTCCAGTAGAGTATCGTATTGGTCCTGAGGCATTGTAATATGTAATGCACGGATAACCTACCTCCAGTAGAGTATCGTATTGGTCCTGAGGCATTGTAATATGTAATGCACGGATAACCTACCTCCAGTAGAGTATCGTATTGGTCCTGAGGCATTGTAATATGTAATGCACGGATAACCTACCACCAGTAAAGTATCGTATTGGTCCTGAGACATTGTAGTATGTAATGCACGGATAACCTACCACCAGTAAAGTATCGTATTGGTCCTGAGACATTGTAGTATGTAATGCACGGATAACCTACCACCAGTAAAGTATCGTATTGGTCCTGAGACATTGTAGTATGTAATGCACGGATAACCTACCACCATTAAGTATCGTATTGGTCCTGAGACATTGTAGTATGTAATGCACGGATAACCTACCACCAGTAAAGTATCGTATTGGTCCTGAGACATTGTAGTATGTAATGCACGGATAACCTACCACCAGTAAAGTATCGTATTGGTCCTGGGGCATTGTAGTATGTAATGCACGGATAACCTACCACCAGTAGAGTATCGTATTGGTCCTGGGGTATTGTAGTATGTAATGCACGGATAATTGAACCTACCTCCAGAAGAGTATCGTAGTGGTCCTGGGGCATTGTAGTATGTAATACAGGGATAATTGAACCTACCTCCAGTAGAGTATCGTATTGGTCCTGGGGCATTGTAGTATGTTATGCACGGGTAATTGAACCCACCTCCAGTAGAGTATCGTATTGGTCCTGAGGCATTGTAGTATGTAATGCACGAATAACCTACCTCCAGTAGAGTATCGTATTGGTCCTGGGGCATTGTAGCATGTAATGCACGGATAATTGAACCCACCAGAAGTAGAGTATCGTATTGGTCCTGGTGCATTGTAGCATGTAATGCACGGGTAACCTACCACCAGTAGAGTATCATATTGGTCCTGGGGCATTGCAGTATGTAATGCACGGATAACCTACCACCAGTAGAGTATCGTATTGGTCCTGGGTCATTGTAGCATGTAATGCACGGATAACCTACCTCCAATAGAGTATCGTATTGGTCCTGGGGCATTGTAGTATGTAATGCACGGATAATTGAACCTACCACCAGTAGAGTATCGTATTGGTCCTGGTGCATTGTAGCATGTAATGCACGGATAACCTACCACCAGTAGAGTATCATATTGGTCCTGGGGCATTGCAGTATGTAATGCACGGATAACCTACCACCAGTAGAGTATCGTATTGGTCCTGGGGCATTGTAGCATGTAATGCACGGATAACCTACCTCCAGTAGAGTATCGTATTGGTCCTGGGGCATTGTAGCATGTAATGCACGGATAACCTACCTCCAGTAGAGTATCGTATTGGTCCTGAGACATTGTAGTATGTAATGTACGGATAACCTACCTCCAGTAGAGTATCGTATTGGTCCTGAGGCATTGTAGTATGTAATGCACGGATAACCTACCTCCAGTAGAGTATCGTATTGGTCCTGAGGCATTGTAGTATGTAATGCACGGATAACCTACCTCCAGTAGAGTATCGTATTGGTCCTGAGGCATTGTAGTATGTAATGCACGGATAACCTACCTCCAGTAGAGTATCGTATTGGTCCTGGGGCATTGTAGCATGTAATGCACGGATAATTTAACCTACCACCAGTAGAGTATCGTATTGGTCCTGGGGCATTGTAGTATGTAATGCACGGATAACCTACCACCAGTAGAGTATCGTATTGGTCCTGGGGCATTGCAGTATGTAATGCACGGATAACCTACCACCAGTAGAGTATCGTATTGGTCCGGGGGCATTATAGCATGTAATGCACCGATAACCTACCTCCAGTAGAGTATCGTATTGGTCCGGGGGCATCGTAGCATGGAATAATTGGTCTAGTATATTCATTATACATAGATCAAAAGTTCAAACTCTAGAAGACAATTTTATATGGTACACAATGTATCTCAACCCAACCATTTTAACACAGTTTTCAATTGACAACTCGTCAAGCGGTGTTGGGAGGCCAATGGGAGGCTAATGCTAATTCATGGTCACTCATAGTGTATCTAATTCTGGTATCGAAGTCACGCACACTCGTAGTTTATCTTATACTAGTATTGAAGTCACGCACACTGGTAGTTTATCTTATACTAGTATATAATTTAAGTCACGCACTAGCTTATCCTATATTAGTACACAATTTAAGTCACACACACTCGTAGTTTATCTTATACTATTATATAATTTAAGTCACGCACTAGTTTATCCTATACTAGTATATAATTTAAGTCACACACACTCGTAGTTTATCTTATACTAGTAAATAATGTTAAGTCACGCACTAGTTTATCCTATACTAGTATATACTTGAAGTCACGCACTAGTTTATCTTATACTAGTATATAATTTAAGTCACGCACTAGTTTATCCTATACTAGTATATAATTTAAGTCACGCACTAGTTTATCCTATACTAGTATATAATTTAAGTCACGCACTAGTTTATTTTATACTAGTAAATAATGTTAAGTCACGCCCTAGTTTATCCTATACTAGTATATAATTGAAGTCACGCACTAGTTTATCTTATACTAGTATATAATTTAAGTCACGCACTAGTTTATCCTATACTAGTATATAATTTAAGTCACGCACTAGTTTATTTTATACTAGTAAATAATGTTAAGTCACGCACTAGTTTATCTTATACTAGTATATAATTTAAGTCACGCACTAGTTTATCCTATACTGGTATATAATTTAAGTCACGCACTAGTTTGTCCTATACTACTATATAATTTAAATCACGCACTGGTTTATCCTATACTAGTATATATTTTAAGTCACACACACTCGTAGTTTATCTTATACTAGTAAATAATGTTAAGTCACGCACTAGCTTATCCTATACTAGTATATACTTGAAGTCACGCACTAGCTTATCCTCTACTAGTATATAATTGAAGTCACGCACTAGCTTATCCTACACTAGTATATACTTGAAGTCACGCACTAGTTTATCCTATACTAGTATATGATTGAAGTCAGGCACTAGTTTATCCTATACTAGTATATAATTGAAGTCAGGCACTAGTTTATCATATACTAGTATATACTTGAAGTCAGGCACTAGTTTATCCTATACTAGTATATAATGGAAGTCAGGCACTAGTTTATCATATACTAGTATATAATTGAAGTCAGGCACTAGTTTATCCTATACTAGTATATAATTGAAGTCAGGCACTAGTTTATCATATACTAGTATATAATTGAAGTCACGCACTAGTTTATCATATACTAGTATATATTTTATGTCACGCACTAGTTTATCCTATACTAGCATAGTATACTGCAATAATGTCAGTGTCACTTTCATTCATTAATCGTACATGGTCATGCTATAGGATATACAATATTCATGTTTGTGTTTTAGCTTAAACTTTATTTATTTTACAACGATTGCAAAACACGCTTTAACAACTTATATTAAAGCAGCATTACATCGTAATAAAGGATGTTTTTGGTAAAATATAAATACTAATGTGTGTGTGTTTACAAAAATCGAAATAGTCGCTCAGAAATGATAAAATTCCAATAAATATAAACCGTCGTATTTGTTTATCAACAAACGAAATTGTTTATCCACGCACGAAATATAAACACACACAGCACGCATGCGTGAAACAACAGATGATGTAGATAACAACGTTTGAATGCAACATATTTTGAACATGAAAGACTATCTATCTATCTTCCTCTATTGTCGAACCCATCGCGGGGTTGTAGACATGTCGCTAAAAGACTTAGATAACAGAGGTATTAATCAACATCTCAAGTAATTCAATTAAAAAAATCAACGTGGGACAAATGGGGACGATGCATTCCGAATGTAAACAAGTGCGGACGATGCGTTCCGATTGTAAACAAGTGCGTGACCGATCGCTTCGGAAAGTCCTACTTTCGGTTTCGAGTTTGTTTTATCGCAAAAAAACACTGTTTACTAATTGAACATAATTATACAAAATATAATGTAAAAATGTGTAGCAGCATTGCTACCCATACGTAAAATTTGAATTTTTCAAATATTTATTTCATACGATGTAATGCTGCTTTAATCACGCTCGTTGGTGCAGATGAAAGCTTAACTGTAGTCATTCGTGTGGGAGGAAACCAGAGTAGATGGAGAAAACCCACCTGCCCAATATGGCGACGACCGTACCATCTCACATACTTCCCGGTCCGAGGATCGAACCCGGGTTGCATTGGTGAGAAGCCAGTCCGTTTTGGGTTTTACGTCGCACTACCAGCTTAGGTCATATGACGATCTTCCAGCTGCTATTGGTTAAAGAAGACCCCGGGTCCCACGTCGAGACGCGGACTGCCACCCGGGTATAACCACCGACCTTTCGCAAGTCAGCTGGATAATTTCCTCACATGAAATAATTAGACAACCCGAGCGGGATTCGTACCGGCAGCGGTGAGGGGCAAGTGATTTGAAGTCAACGACCTTAACCACTCGGTCACGGAAGCCCCGGTTACATTTCATATTAATAATTTATTCACGTATCACATACAAAAGTGGCAAAATAACGAAATGTAAATGTATTTATGAAATCAGTTTGTACTCTGTATATGTTTCAAAATGTTGTGTTGTAGTCTGTGTTATACAGATATACAGTACAAATATATATCACAAAAGCTGGGTAGATCTATATAATATATATACATTGTATATAAATCTCACAAATCGCCCATGAATAATACTATAAATAACGTAAAACATATATGGAAACATATAAAAAAAACACCCGGCATATAAGTCACCCGTAAATGTGTATTTGTTGATTCACGTGAACAAGTGAAGATGTGCTATTGGCCGAGCATAACGTGATAGCACGGGGAATTAGTGTTAATCGAACAAGACGATGATGCAATCAATGACGTATCGCTACCATACACGTGCTGTTCACCTGACTACAATCAATGACGTACTGGCTACAATCAATGACGTATCGCTACCATACACGTGCTGTTCACCTGACTACAATCACTGACGTATCGCTCCATACACGTGCTGTTCACCTGACTACAATCAATGACGTATCGCTACCATACACGTGCTGTTCACCTGACTACAATCACTGACGTATCGCTACCATACACGTGCTGTTCACCTGACTACAATCAATGACGTATCGCTACCATACACGTGCTGTTCACCTGACTACAATAAATGACGTATAGCTACCATACACGTGCTGTTCACCTGACTACAATCAATGACGTATCGCTACCATACACGTGCTGTTCACCTGACTACAATCAATGACGTATCGCTACCATACACGTGCTGTTCACCTTACTACAATCAATGACGTATCGCTACCATACACGTGCTGTTCACCTTACTACAATCACTGACGTATCGCTACCATACACGTGCTGTTCACCTGACTACAATCAATGACGTATCGCTACCATACACGTGCTGTTCACCTGACTACAATAAATGACGTATCGCTACCATACACGTGCTGTTCACCTGACTACAATCAATGACGTATCGCTACCATACACGTGCTGTTCACCTGACTACAATCAATGACGTATCGCTACCATACACGTGCTGTTCACCTGACTACAATCAATGACGTATCGCTACCATACACGTGCTGTTCACCTGACTACAATCAATGACGTATCGCTACCATACACGTGCTGTTCACCTGACTACAATCAATGACGTATCGCTACCATACACGTGCTGTTCACCTTACTACAATCACTGACGTATCGCTACCATACACGTGCTGTTCACCTGACTACAATCAATGACGTATCGCTACCATACACGTGCTGTTCACCTGACTACAATAAATGACGTATCGCTACCATACACGTGCTGTTCACCTGACTACAACCAATGACGTATCGCTACCATACACGTGCTGTTCACCTGACTACAATCAATGACGTATCGCTACCATACACGTGCTGTTCACCTGACTACAATCAATGACGTATCGCTACCATACACGTGTTGTTCACCTGACTACAATCACTGACGTATCGCTACCATACACGTGCTGTTCACCTGACTACAATCAATGACGTATCGCTACCATACACGTGCTGTTCACCTGACTACAATCACTGACGTATCGCTACCATACACGTGCTGTTCACCTGACTACAATCACTGACGTATCGCTACCATACACGTGCTGTTCACCTGACTACAATCACTGACGTATCGCTACCATACACGTGCTGTTCACCTGACTACAATAAATGACGTATCCCTACCATACACGTGCTGTTCACCTGACTACAAACACTGACGTATCGCTACCATACACGTGCTGTTCACCTGACTACAATAAATGACGTATAGCTACCATACACGTGCTGTTCACCTGACTACAATCAATGACGTATCGCTACCATACACGTGCTGTTCACCTGACTACAATCAATGACGTATCGCTACCATACACGTGCTGTTCACCTTACTACAATCAATGACGTATCGCTACCATACACGTGCTGTTCACCTTACTACAATCACTGACGTATCGCTACCATACACGTGCTGTTCACCTGACTACAATCAATGACGTATCGCTACCATACACGTGCTGTTCACCTGACTACAATAAATGACGTATCGCTACCATACACGTGCTGTTCACCTGACTACAACCAATGACGTATCGCTACCATACACGTGCTGTTCACCTGACTACAATCAATGACGTATCGCTACCATACACGTGCTGTTCACCTGACTACAATCAATGACGTATCGCTACCATACACGTGCTGTTCACCTGACTACAATCAATGACGTATCGCTACCATACACGTGCTGTTCACCTGACTACAATCAATGACGTATCGCTACCATACACGTGCTGTTCACCTTACTACAATCACTGACGTATCGCTACCATACACGTGCTGTTCACCTGACTACAATCAATGACGTATCGCTACCATACACGTGCTGTTCACCTGACTACAATAAATGACGTATCGCTACCATACACGTGCTGTTCACCTGACTACAACCAATGACGTATCGCTACCATACACGTGCTGTTCACCTGACTACAATCAATGACGTATCGCTACCATACACGTGCTGTTCACCTGACTACAATCAATGACGTATCGCTACCATACACGTGTTGTTCACCTGACTACAATCACTGACGTATCGCTACCATACACGTGCTGTTCACCTGACTACAATCAATGACGTATCGCTACCATACACGTGCTGTTCACCTGACTACAATCACTGACGTATCGCTACCATACACGTGCTGTTCACCTGACTACAATCACTGACGTATCGCTACCATACACGTGCTGTTCACCTGACTACAATCACTGACGTATCGCTACCATACACGTGCTGTTCACCTGACTACAATAAATGACGTATCCCTACAATACACGTGCTGTTCACCTGACTACAAACACTGACGTATCGCTACCATACACGTGCTGTTCACCTGACTACAATCAATGACGTATCGCTACCATACACGTGCTGTTCACCTGACTACAATCACTGACGTATCGCTACCATACACGTGCTGTTCACCTGACTACAATCAATGACGTATCGCTACCATACACGTGCTGTTCACCTGACTACAATAAATGACGTATAGCTACCATACACGTGCTGTTCACCTGACTACAATCAATGACGTATCGCTACCATACACGTGCTGTTCACCTGACTACAATCAATGACGTATCGCTACCATACACGTGCTGTTCACCTTACTACAATCACTGACGTATCGCTACCATACACGTGCTGTTCACCTGACTACAATCAATGACGTATCGCTACCATACACGTGCTGTTCACCTGACTACAATAAATGACGTATCGCTACCATACACGTGCTGTTCACCTGACTACAATCAATGACGTATCGCTACCATACACGTGCTGTTCACCTTACTACAATCACTGACGTATCGCTACCATACACGTGCTGTTCACCTGACTACAATCAATGACGTATCGCTACCATACACGTGCTGTTCACCTGACTACAATAAATGACGTATCGCTACCATACACGTGCTGTTCACCTGACTACAATCAATGACGTATCGCTACCATACACGTGCTGTTCACCTGACTACAATCAATGACGTATCGCTACCATACACGTGCTGTTCACCTGACTACAATCAATGACGTATCGCTACCATACACGTGCTGTTCACCTGACTACAATCAATGACGTATCGCTACCATACACGTGCTGTTCACCTGACTACAATCAATGACGTATCGCTACCATACACGTGCTGTTCACCTGACTACAATCAATGACGTATCGCTACCATACACGTGCTGTTCACCTTACTACAATCACTGACGTATCGCTACCATACACGTGCTGTTCAGCTGACTACAATCAATGACGTATCGCTACCATACACGTGCTGTTCACCTGACTACAATAAATGACGTATCGCTACCATACACGTCTGTTCACCTGACTACAATCAATGACGTATCGCTACCATACACGTGCTGTTCACCTGACTACAATCACTGACGTATCGCTACCATACACGTGCTGTTCACCTGACTACAATCAATGACGTATCGCTACCATACACGTGCTGTTCACCTGACTACAATCACTGACGTATCGCTACCATACACGTGCTGTTCACCTGACTACAATAAATGACGTATCCCTACCATACACATGCTGTTCACCTGACTACAAACACTGACGTATCGCTACCATACACGTGCTGTTCACCTGACTACAATCAATGACGTATCGCTACCATACACGTGCTGTTCACCTGACTACAATCACTGACGTATCGCTACCATACACGTGCTGTTCACCTGACTACAACCACTGACGTATCGCTACCATACACGTGCTGTTCACCTGACTACAATCAATGACGTATCGTTACCATACACGTGCTGTTCACCTGACTACAATCAATGACGTATCGCTACCATACACGTGCTGTTCACCTGACTACTAGTATTACCATCTCAAGTCACTATATTAAAAAATAGCATGAAATTGGTTGGTTTGTTTGCATCTATATACAGGTGCGAAAGGTCCAGAATTCGAGCCCCGCTGGAGCCGTTACGATTGTGCCCTTAGGCAAGGCATTTAAATTCCACGTTGCCTCTTCTTTCTCCCTCGTGGCGATGGATTCCATCAGGGATGAGGTCGAGAATGATTAATATAAGTTGTAAGAACTTGTTTCGCAATCGAGCTCAAATAAATTTCTATCAATATACATGTATTGTCAACTGACGACAACTGTTTTTATTGCCCTCGTGAAACTAGTTAACATTAATGCATAGGACATAAGCCGAAACAATACATTAATGCATAGGACATAAGCCGAAACAATACATTAATGCATAGGACATAAGCCGAAACAATACATTAATGCATAGGACATAAGCCGACACAATACATTAATGCATAGGACATAAGCCGAAACAATACATTAATGCATAGGACATAAGCCGAAAACGATCCAATATTTAAAATATTGGACTGTGTGAGGAGCGTAGCGCCGGTGACGTCGAAGACAGTACCAATTTTACATATTGGATCCGTTTGCGACTTATATCTTACTTAAAACACACACTTTATTATATTAATTATAACAAGATCCTACTAATTAAAATTGTTAATTTTGTACATGGACGCTTAGTATTTAATATAACACGCTGGCCTTTAGACACGAGTCCAGTATTAATAATAAAGGACTGCAATTACAAATGTGTGACGTCACGACAGTGTTTTAAAACAATATAACCATAGTATGTTGTTGTATTTTTATTGATATACAGGCATGTGTGTATTGTTTCTTTCGACGAGATTTAGCCTGGGTTCCAGTCTGTCGTGTGTTCACGTTTTTAAAATGACTACGGTTGATATTGTCAGAAACTCAGTTAATGGTATCAGTGTTAAAAATATATTTATTTTATACACATTTATTTTAGCTCGATTGCGAAACAAGTTCCGACAACTTATATTAATCATTCTCGACCTCATTCCTGATGGAATCCATCGCCACGCGGGCGAGTGAAACATATATTTATATGACTGTCTGACCAGGCAACATACATCAACGCCTGCTCCCAGATGAGAACTCGTATCAAATTCAGAAAGTTGAGTATTGGTTATCATCCAGGGAATGTTTGGGGCCTTCCATCCACCTCAACAGATTCGTCGCCCCCGCAACCCCATACCCCGCCCCCAGTTGTAATTTTGGACTGTAACCGCAGAAGAATGAAATCCCCGTAGTGGCATATTGTAACACTCCCCACTCCTTGTTGCTATTTGACGGTATGGATTCGTTTAATGTTTAGTCTAAATTTATTTTAGCTCGATTGCGAAACAAGTGTTACAATGTTTGATTAATCGCTGTCGAGACCTCATTCCTGATGGAATCCATCGTCACGAGGGAGAGAAGAGGAAATGTTGAATCTAAATGCCTTGTCAACGGGCATTCATCGTTATGAGGGAGAGAAGAGGCAATGTTGAATTTAAATGCCTTGCCTACAGGCATTCATCCTCATGAGGGAGAGAAGAGGAAATGTTGAATTTAAATGCCTTGCCTACAGGCATCCATCCTCATGAGGGAGAGAAGAGGCAATGTTGAATTTAAATGCCTTATCAGGAAGTCGTGATAGCGCAGTGGATGCGCGTTCGCTTCAGGTGCGAAAGGTCCGGAGTTCGAGCCCCACTGGAGCCGTTACGATTGTGCCCTTAGGCAAGGCATTTAAATTCCACGTTGCCTCTTCTCTCTCCCTCGTGGCGATGGATTCCATCAGGAATGAGGTCTCGAGAGTGATTTATATAAGTTGAAATAACTTGTTTCGCAATCGAGCTAAAATAAATTTGTATAAACTAAATGCCTTATCAACGGGCATTCATCGCCAAGAGGGAGAGAAGAGGCAATGTTGAATTTAAATGCCTTGCCAACGGGCATTCATCGTCATGAGGGAGAGAAGAGGCAATGTTGAATTTAAATGCCTTGTCAACGGGCATTCATCGTCATGAGGGAGAGAAGAGGCAATGTTGAATTTAAATGCCTTGTCAACGGGCATTCATCGTCATGAGGGAGAGAAGAGGCAATGTTGAATCTAAATGCCTTGTCAACGGGCATTCATCGTTATGAGGGAGAGAAGAGGCAATGTTGAATTTAAATGCCTTGCCTACAGGCATTCATCGTCACGAAGGATGAAGGAGAGAAGAGGAAATGTTGAAGTTAAATGCCTTGCCTACGGGCATCCATCGTAACGGTTTCAGCTGGGTGCGAACTCTGGGCTTTTTGGGCGAATTCCGGGTCTTTTCGCACCTGAAGCGAACGAGCTATCACTGCGCTATCACGACTCCCACTTCGCTCAATGTAATGTGAACACACATATTTTGTCGGACATCCACGACGTGACGATAAGGGTGTCGTCTGATGCTCTGTGACTAATGTTTAGAGGTTGACTGATGCCATCTTTCTCGGAGAGAAATATTCGGTGATCACTGCCATCTCTTGACAGCTGGTGTACATTGTTAGAATCTCGACCACATATGTAAACATTTTCATCTGGGTCACGTGCCATTCCTAATGGCGCAACTAAGCTACTGTTTCTGTATTTAAATATTGCAATACCGGAAGTGGTCACACTTTGCACTATATATGTACCCCAATCGGATACGAATAGTGTGTCATTATGCCCGTCGATAAACCAAGGAGTATGAAAAGGTTGACTTTGAACAGTTATAATGCGACGGGTTGGCGTTCCTTCCAAATCCAGAATGACCACTTCCTTTGAGTCTCGCGACCAGCACGTGACAAATAGTTCTCCATTGCTATGAGATATGCCCCAACAATTATGTTGAAGAGTCACTGAATCTTTTAACGAGATTTTACGATGGACTTCAATAAACTGCAGCTTCTTACGATCTGGTACGGTAACAACAGCACGGTTTTTATCAATGACAGCAACGTCCCATGGCATGGAACTGACTCCTTGAGCAGAAACACATTTGAACTTTTTATCTAAAAGTTTTATCTTCTTGTTTCCGTTGTCACAAAGCAACAGTTTACCATTTGGAAGGAACTCGCAACCAGTAATACAACAGCGTTCCCTGTCGAAGGACCAGCCGGACAGATGGACTGATACCTCCTTATCTCTCGCAGCCACCTGAAGAAAAACAGACGACTATAATGAAACTATTTATGTAATTTTGTTAATAAAGAGTGTATAAAGTTCACATCAAGTTTCGAAAGATCAACATCCGTAACATTGACCTTATCTAGTTGTTTGTAAAGTAGATCATATCGCAGCTAATATATATTTTCATCTTTATTACAAATGTGCATTGTTAAAAGTACAGATACGTGTTTATTATTTTTTTATCGAAAGAGCAGCGTTGGATATTCGCACTCGCCAACTCGCCATGGCGATAACGTTTTTAGACTGGCGAGAAACGTTTACTACGCACTCGACATCGTGGCGAGATGTCTTTTTTTTTTTTTATTTTTTTTTTTTTATTTTTTATAATTTATTTATTTTACAACGATTGCGAAGCAAGTTTGAACAACTTATATTAATCACTCTCGTTGGCTCGGATGTAAGCGTATATGTGGTTATAAAGGTTTTTAATAAAAAAAGATAAGTTGAATGGGGACAGTCCTAAAAATGATTCAAAATCAACCCCCCTTAGTTAAACAGTTACTTACATAGCAATTTTGAAGAAAAATTATCTAAAAAAGTGACAAAATTTAAGATAAAAAAAGAGGTTGATTTTACCCCAAAGTCCACCAGAATGCACCATTTTGTGTCTACTTAAAACAAATTTCGTGGGGGGCATGCCCCCGGACCCCCCTAGCATGGCAATTGCCTGTGGCACTTGCATCCGGTTGCTTTGCCACCGGACAGAACCACATTCAATGACCTGTACCATTTATTTGCGGCCGGAACTAATTCTTAAGTACAGGCCAAAAATTGGCCTGTACTATTTCATCTTGGCCGGTACCTTTTCTCAAGTACAGGCCAAGTTGGCCGGAACATATTGACACGAATATCCAACGCTGAAGAGCCGTCTATTTTCGGCTTATGAAACGCCTCTATAGAACATTAATACTCGCATGTCAGACTCTGTGCCAGTATCGGTAACTATTATGTAGTTAGCTGGCTGACCAATCGGCCAGAACAAACCCACGCTGAGGCTCAAACCACCGATCTCCCGCTCCATACGCGGTTGTGACGTCGTATCAATTAAGACAGACAGACAGACAGACAGACAGACAGACAGACAGACAGACAGACAGACACAGACAGACAGACAGACAGACAGACAGACAGACAGACAGACAGACAGACAGACAGACAGACAGACAGCAGACAGACAGACAGACAGACCAGAAAGACAGACAGACAGACAGACAGACAGACAGACAGACAGACAGACAGACAGACAGACAGACAGACAGACAGACAGACAGACAGACAGACAGACAGACAGACAGACAGACAGACAGACAGACAGACAGACAACAGACAGACAGACAGACAGACAGACAGACAGACAGACAGACAGACAGACAGACAAGACAGACAGACAGACAGACAGACAGACAGACAGACAGACAGACAGACAGACAGACAGACAGACAGACAGACAGACAGACAGACAGACAGACAGACAGACAGACAGACAGACAGACAGACAGACAGACAGACAGACAGACAGACAGACAGACAGACAGACAGACGGGATTGCACATGTACATACGCTGTTGCATGCCTGACTTACAAGCAAGAACGATTTATAAAAATACAATAAGACGATGACACTAGTAAGTCACTGAAAAGTAGCTGCGGAAGTAAAGTAATGTTTTATTACCGTAACTGTTGGCAGCTCAATTAATGAAAACTTCATACAGAGCAATGGACACTAATTGTGCTACAATTAGCCTCGAGATATACTATATATCACTATATATTAGCGCGAGTTGTATTTTTGCGAGAATATACAAAAAGTACACCTCGAATTCAAGATTTCTTTAAAATATAATTAAAGCAGCATTACATCGTAATAAGGATGTTTTGGGTAAAATATAAATACTAATGTGTGTGTGTTTACAAAAATCGAAATAGTCGCTCAGAAACGATAAAATTCCAATCAATTTAAACCGTCGTATACGCGAATTTGTTTATCAACACACGAAATGTAAACACGCATAGCGCGCATGCGTGAAACAACAAAGGATGTAGAAAACCAACGTATATATTTTGAACATGAAAGATTATCTATCTATCTTCCTCTAATGTCGAACCTCTCGCGTATATGTAGAAATGTCCCTAAAAGACTTAGCTAACATAGGTATGAATCAACATATCAAGTAATTTAATTAAAAAAGACAACGTGGGACAAATGGGGACGACGCATTCCGAATGCAAACAAGTGCTGATGATGCGTTCCGGTTGTAAACAAGTGCGTGACCGATCGACTCGGAAAGTCCTACTTTCGGTTTCGAGTTTGTTTTATCGCAAAAAACACTGTTAAGCATACAACGTATAATGTTAGAATGTGTAGCAGCATTGCTACCCATACGTAAACATTGAATTTTTCAAATATCTGTTATTGCATACGATGTAATGCTGCTTTAACTGAAGGGGAGTTTCACTCGTATAATAGTCGTTACATTTCATTTGTTGTGTAACTAGTGTGCAGTTTGCGTATATGTCTGTTATTTGAAAGCAATAAAATATGCTTAAGCTAAACTGATTGTCGTCTTTCTAGATGGAATTTTAGTACGTGAAAAAGTGAAACAAATCAAATAGGTGGAAAATCGTGAAATATCTCACGCGAATAGTAAGTATATTACAGTATATAGGATCAACTCAGGTTGCCTCGAGATACAGGTGAATACGAGTAATTATCTGAACATCATTTACCTTATATCTATATGATCTGTCACACGTACAGGGGCGTGGATATGTACATGTCACTGTCTCCCGTTTCTCAACTTTCCAAAGACTGTCGAAGTCGGACAACATAGACAACAACTCTGCCAAAGGCTCGAACTCAAATTGAACAAGGTTAGTCGACTTGTGCAGATCCCTAATCAGTGTGTCATCAAGTCGCAGTTGTTCAGTAGCGGCTTGTAGCTCGTACACGATGGCATATTCGTTAGTAACACTGCATTGCTCAATAATTGTAAGAAAATGTTCAATGTTTGCAATTTCTTTTTCTAGAGCTTCTAAATTTTCATTTATTTTATTCTTTTCTTTATTGTAGATGCTATCCATTTGTGACAGGGCGTTCTTCTCTAACCTGTCAATAACTTCAAATATATCATTCTTATAACTCATAACAGATCGTACATATGTTTTGCGAGACTCTTTCAGTTGTTCTATGAATACTTCATTTTCAGCTTTGACTTTATCAAATCTTTCTTTCATTATGTTCAATTCTTTTAGTGCCTCTCCGCATAGGTTTATCCGCATATCCGGTGGAATTTCTGGAATATGCTTCACCTTTTCCGTACAGTGGAAGTTATGGACTTTCACACATACATTACAATAAAGCTCATTATCTTTCAGACATATATAGCACGGATTTTCTACATGGATTTTGCCGCAGAGCTGTATGCTATCCTCACTAGCTGTTGATATCGTCCGCGCCTCTTCCGTTCCAGTAACTGATAAACTGTCTTTAGATGAGCCAGCACAACTGTGAGTGGAATCCAGAGAAGTATCAAGAGTATCGTCAAACCATTCATCAATGTTTCCAAAGTCTAAAATATCTGGAAGAGAACATGACCTTCTGGAACGTACGTTTACTTCCATAAGCCGGCTCAAGTCCATTCGGTTGTGTCCATGTTCATCCATTGATATCCGTTGCTTCCGTCTGACATTTGGCATGTCATCAACATTTTCGTTTGCATTTGCAGCGACATTTGTCTCCACCTCTGGAAGTTCGTCTTCATTAATAATAGAACTTACTCCGCTATCCGATGCTACCGTTGCATTGGACATTTTTCTATCCTGAATACTGTCCTCTATATTTTCCATTGTCGAATTTAATTTCCGATATTTTTCAATGTACCTTTACCTTTTTATTCCGTCTTCGCTTCATGTATATAGCATACACACACGTTTACACATAGTAAATCATATCAATTAAATATATGTAACACAATATAGATACACTCGTATCTCTCAAATATATCTTAAAGCCTTCATATCCTCTCGACTTTTTTAGTTCATCTTCGCTTCATGAATATATAGTATCAGATATGTTACGCTTATATGTTAAATACTAAATGATAAATTAAGCATGTGTAACACAAGATAGATTTATTCGTATCTATGTAGTACACTGGTTTAAAATACATGTATTTGTAATCTGAACCTTGAATTGGTGACATAAACATGGTTTCAGTTGTGCACTGCCTGCGTCGAATACATTCCATTTATATTTTATATTTCCGTATGAACAATACTTTATGACTGATGTTGTAAGTATATATCTATTCTTTATACTGTCAACAGGTACAAGGCTTCGCATGACACATTTCTTCGCTATGCGCAATATACAAGAGATAATTAAATAGTGGATACAATTTCAGAACAGTAGTGTATTTCTAGACACAGAATTCCCGTTCAGGAAGTCACAGTTTGTGAGGTAACACAATACAAGTACTAAATTTGAAATCAATGAAATCCAAGTCCAGTATATTCGCGATCTTGAGCGGGAAGTACTAGTACATCACATGCTAATTATAGAATTTTACATCACGTGGTTTATGTCTGTTCTACAATAATGGTTGAATGTGTATCAGCGAGATCTAAGCGATAGCTGATGTAGCTGTCAGTATTTATAAACTAACACCCTGTTCACATTGGAAACTAACCTCCTGTTCACATTGGTGTTTTAATCCAGTTATATTCCAACTTGAGATTTTAATCCACTTTGCATTTAGGTTCACACCTAATGTTTCTTTAATGCAGCTTTTGAGCTCACTCCGTCGAACCAGTTTGAATCTACCTTGTGAGGTGGTTTCAATGTGGGTTCAATATCAAGTTCAAGCTGGATATGAAACTACACGTTTTCTCGAGTGAACGCTCTAAATCTGGTTGGGTTATAGGTTATTTATGAATATTCGTGACTGTATAATACCAAGTCAAGTCATATTCCATTGTCAAGCCGGATGTCATATTCCATTGTCAAACCGGATGTCATATTCCATTGTCAAACCGGATGTCATATTCCATTGTCAAACCGGATGTGGCTTTTAATGGGGTTTTAATGTGTGTTTTTTAGAAATAGCAGTCTGACCGATAAGAACTATTTCTTGTACACCTACTGTCATGTAGACTGAACTCTGCAAAATAAAATAGGACATAAATATAGATCAAATTAAATACGATATATAGATGGTGGTCTAATTAGTTCTGATCTAATCCTCCTTGGGGCATAGATATACATACACACGTATTGATTTAACCATATTTTATTGCAAATATAATAGTACATATGCCATACACATACATATACAATACATAGCATGAAAATACAAATGGTTTGGGCCACAAGCTTGAACAACATTAGACAACGGCCCGTACCAGAAAGTCAAGCTAACGTTTGATTACATTAAATGACTGATTTTCTCTCTTGAAACGTGTACGCAAAATAAAATGTAAATAAAAATCACAGATAAGAAGATATTACTTAGATTGATACATGTATCTCACGATTCCACCAGGTTTTTCCCAACACCACGCCAATACACGAACCTACGATCCAGTCTCACAAGCAAATGACGTATATTAGGAGAGGCGTGCCAAAAAACGATGCGAATTTTTTATATATGTTTGCACTTCCAAAAATAAAGTTGTGTTATCGACTCTATACCGTGAAGTGATTTTATGGAACTTAGTGGATGGAATCTACGAGTATTTACGAAAAGTGAATGACGTTCAATTCTATATATATTACATTTGAAGAAAAAATGTTCCGCATCTTCAATACCTTGATTGCATAAACATATTGGAGAGTCACGCAAATGGTTAAAGAAAAGATCATTGTTTAAGTTGCTGCATCGATTTCTGATACGAGATTGCATTACAGTATAGTATCGTTCCCCAGTTGAATAATAAGATGGAACCCTGGAAACATTGAACTTTTTTTCTCAATGTGTTCTTAAATGATTGGAGTGTGTTAGCATTACGTATATATGGATCTAGTTCATTCCATAATGTAATAGAGTCGGGTATGACAGATCTTGAGTATGTTTCTATGTGTCTTGGCAAAGTAATAAAATTTGCGCCAGATCGTAAAGGATATTGAGTAAGATCTCCAATAGTAGCAGGGAAAAGAGTATGTAAATAACTAGGAAGACGTGCGTTCTTTTCTTTGTAGACTAATATTAATTATTGAATGGTTCTGCGATCGGCAAGAGAAACTCAACCGATTTCGTTGAGAAGATTATGAATAGAGACAGATCGCGTCAAGCCTGTGACCAATCGAGCTGCTTCGTTTTGGATTTTCTCTAAGGTGTCCTTTTCATATTGGGTACAGCTGTCCCATGCTATTGATGTATATTCTAGTAAAGGTCTTAAGTAAGATATATAGATAGTATTGAGAGTAGAACGTTTAAGTTTGTATATAAGCGTTCTCGTCGAACCAAGGACTTTAGATGCAGTAATATTGTTAATATGTGTATGCCATGATCCATCATGGCTTAACGTGAGGCCTAAATGTTTATGATCATCAATAAAATTTAGCGGAACATTTTGGAAAGAAAGGGAAGGACGAGTAATATTTCTGAGTGAGAAGAACATAACTTCTGTTTTTACTGGATTAAACTTGACTAACCACTGTTTGGCCCAATTGGATATTGATTGTAAATCCGAATTTAAAACAGTTTCCATGACAGCAGAGTCGGAGATAGTTACAGCAATTGAACTATCATCAGCGAATAGTCTAGTAGTACTAATGAGAAAATCGGCCATGTCATGAACATAAATAAGACATAAAAGTGTACCTAGAACCGACCCTTGAGGTACTCCAGCTGTAATTGTTTTGGAATTAGAGAAGGGTTGTCCTACAAATACTCTTTGTTCGCGATTATGAAGATAGTTTGCGATACAGTTACACACATTTCCAGAAACTCAAATGCATTAGATATATCGCAAAATATCATAAACGTTGCTTTTCTCTCATCGAAACCGTTACATATTTGAATATAGATATCTATAAGTTGATATACAGTTGAATGACCAGGAAGAAAACCTGATTGTTTCTTATAAATGAGATCATTGGAAATTAGATGGTTATATATATATTTAAAAACAACTCGTTCCATTACTTTACCCACACAACTTATTAATGACATGTGCCTGTAGTTTGCTGGTAAAGATTTATCTCCCTTTTTAAACAGTGGCATAACATTTGCTGGTTTCCATGACGTAGGATTAAATACAAAGCGACTTAGATATAGCTAAGGAACAACCTT
Source organism: Archivesica marissinica (assembly GCA_014843695.1). NCBI lineage: Eukaryota > Metazoa > Mollusca > Bivalvia > Venerida > Vesicomyidae > Archivesica > Archivesica marissinica. The sequence continues at coordinate 73,950,637 of CM026403.1, forward strand.
TCAACATTTTGTGGCTGATATCGTCAGGACCGCTTGCTTTATTGACAGCCAGATTAACTAGCACGTCAATGATATCTTGTTCGGTTATTTCAAATTGTGAAATGGTAGCATTAGTTATAGGAGCAACAGCAGGTAGTTTCGCGTTGGATTCATCTAATGTTGATATTACTTATTATAACAAACGTACGTAGTTGTACCATTCAACATGCGTGTACAATGGTGCAGAATGTAGCTAATCGAATATCATCGTAGTAATGGCATTTCTTTGTTCCTGTGATATTTATATACAGGTTATTGGTCAGATATAAGATTATGTGCAAACTAAGTGCCAGTGAACGTGTGTTTTTTACCGAAATTACCAGTATGACCTTTATAGAGGAACAATTTCTATTTTTATAAACTGTAGTGCTACATCAATCGAAGATTAGTATTTGGTAATTTAATTGTATTAGGAAACAGTAAACTTGTGACCGTTTGTATGGATCAGTAATCGTTGTTGTTGTTGTAAAAATGTAAACTTTGTCACATACCGCGGAATACGGGCGCTCCTGATTGCGCATAGTGCTGGTCTCAATAACCAGTAGTACTTCGTTTTTTCATATAGGTTTATTCTACAATAACGATATACATGATCTATAAGTATCCAGAAGATATTCACAATGCACACTGGACAGCTGCCACGTATAATGATGTCCTTTCTATGCCAGTGCGAAACATGAATGCGGCTATCGTATACATAATGAGTGTCTGTTTTTACGTTTATTTCTCGTTGCTGCCGGTTGCCCATATGAGCGACGCCTCCTGAAGAGATTAGTCATTTTATATATTGGAGGATAGTGCAATGATACAGACAGAGACCCATTCCAGAATCTCCTCTGGTTCGTTTACGTGCACGGTGTAAAGCACCGACACGAGACCTCGGTTTAACGTCCCATCTGAAAGACTGTTGATTTTATTATGGTCAGACGGGGGATCGAATCTGCGATCCATGGATTACCAGTCCAGCGTATTACCACTGGACTACAGATCCGCCTAGCCGGTAGCGACGATAAATAAACGTAAAACACACAAACTGAGCGTTACTTTTTCGTTACAAATTTTAGAATTATGGATATTACTATCATGAGTGAAGAAAATAATCCTTCACACATTGCACTAATTTACCCAATATTTCGCACATGTTGATACCAAATTTGCCTATTTTTTTCTAAAATGATACCAATTTTACCTCTAAGGCAAAATGTACAGTTTGTGTTTGGTGTCAGTATATCTAGGACTAAACAGGACTGAACATTGATGTTTTACTTCTCATTTACTTTGAAAATATGAGATATGGAACCAAAACTTTTATGCTTGTTGGAATCACGGAGAATCAGCAATATTAGTTTATACACATTTATTTTTTGCTCGATTGCGAAACAAGTTATATTAATCGCACCTGAAGCGAATGCTCTACCACTGCGCTATCAAGACTTCAGCATATTAGTCCACACTTACGATCACCGTCTCCTACGCTGAAGTTGTTAATGTGTCCCTATGCAGAGCGGGAGGTCGAAAGTTCGAACGTTGTCAGGGGTTCATTCTGATATGGCCGGTTGGTGAACCGCCAGCTAGTAAAATAATGGTTACTGATCGCCACCTGGCTCTGGCATGACAGTATATGATTCGGGAGGTAATTATGTAATGGCTGGCCCTATCAGAGGTGACACTATCATGGTAAGCAAACACAGGTGAGAGGGTAAGGCAGTTGTCCAAGGTATTTGTTTTCTACCGCCAATTATAGAACTGTGTTTGTTCGAGATCGCCATTTGCGTATAGCACCTGTTTCTTCAGCTATCTAGCAATGTGTGCGAGATGTCCTGTTCACGGACACCACAGTATACGCGTGCAGCGACCGAGCATCGAACTGGCGACTACTCGGATATCTAATTCAACGCTCTACCACTGGACCACGGATGCCACACACGTCCAAATTCGAATTCCCCGGAAGTACTTTTGTACAAAATCGTAATTTAAATGAACAGGTGACAGAGGAAGTTAAACTCCCTTATAAATATCCATCTAGGAAGTAAATCTAGCAATATCATTTCATTCGCTTGCAATTTTCGCCACGTTTATTTAATTCTGTCAAACGTTTTATGACAGTTCACAATTGGCAAGTACAACTATGACAACCATACCGTACATACCAAATAAATGGTACACAATTGTTGCATTAAAGTATATAATAAACTGGGGGTTAATGTCGCACCAACAGCTGGCGACTCTCCGGTTGGTGGAGCAAGAACTCGACTGTATTTCTGGTACGGACACGCACATGGGTAATACCATCGACCTTCTGCAAGCTGGCTGGATAGCTTCATCACATGATATTATTCGATATGCATAAAGGGATTCGAACCTATATCGATGAGGGGCCGCGTGATTTTAAGTCAATGACCGTAATAAATCCGGTGCCTAACATAAAAACATTAAATACGACATCATTGTTTATAGGTTGTACTGTGTGTATAAATGTTCTTTGACTGTATTATTTTATAATACTTATTGTGTGTAAGGGTAGATCCACTTGCTACATATGCTGATGATAATAAAGGGACATTAAGCCTGGCCCCACTATACTGACATTAATTATGAAACACTCATAGTCTAAACATGTTTGAATATACTCACCACCGCTAAAATCATATGGGCGAGTGGATATTTCTAAGTTGTTCAGGTGGCTGTATTGATCTGGGAAAACAACATTTACTTTATATATCATCCCAAATCATTTAACTTAATTGCTCGTCATCAGGACTTCCTGGTACGAGCCGTACTTATCATATGTGTGTGTGTGTGTGTGTGTGTGTGTGTGGTGTGTGTGTGTGTGTGTGTGTGTGTGTGTGTGTGTGTGTGTGTGTGTGTGTGTGTGTGTGGTGTGTGTGTTGTGTGTGTGTGTGTGTGTGTGTGTGTGTGTGTGTGTGTGTGTGTGGTGTGTGTGTGGTGTGTGTGTGTGTGTGTGTGTGTGTGTGTGTGTGTGTGTGTGTGTGTGTTGTGTGTGGTGGTGTGGTGTGTTGTGTGTGTGTGTGTGTGTGTGTTGTGTGTGTGTGTGTGTGTGTGGTGTGGTGTGTGTGTGTGTGTGTGTGTGTGTTGTGTGTGTGTGTGTGTGTGTGTGTGTGTGTGGTGTTGTGTGTGTGTGTGTGTGGTGTGTGGTGTGTGTGTGTGTGTGTGTTGTGTGTGTTGTTGTGTGTGTGTGTGTGTGTGGTGTGTGTGTGTGTGTGTTGTGGTGTGTGTGTGTGTGTTGTGTGTGTGGTGTGTGTGTGTGTGTGTGTGGTGTGTGTGTGTGTGGTTGTGTGTGTGCGCGCGCGCGCGCGCGCGCGCGCGCGCGCGTGCGTTTTACGTTTATTTATCGTCGCTACCGGTTGCCCATATGAACGACGCCTCCTGAAGATATTAGTCATTTTAGATTTTGGAGGATAGTGCATGATACAGACAGAGACACATTCCAGAGTCTCCTCTGGTTCTTTTATGTGCACGGTGTAAACCGACACGAGACCTCGGTTTATTGTCCCATCTGAAAGACTGTTTATTAGGGTCAGATGGGGGATCGAACCTGCGACCCCTGGATTACCAGTCCAACGTGTTAACCACTGGACTACAGATCAGTCTGTGTTGTTAAGGTCAGGCGGTGTTATTGATATAGTGGTCTCGGATTGGTTGAACAAGTGTAGGGAAGCCCTTACGAGTGAAAATGTCTTCTAAATAATAAAATACAATATATGAGCTGCAATTCGGAATATTTTAGAATATTTGCATACTATTTGGTGACAAATAAACACCATATTATAAATGCATGCAGGTGTCAGTGCAACATTCACCAAATTACCTTCATAGTAGGGGATGGGTGCCTTTAGTGGAAAATAAAGAAAAACCCAACCGGGCAACCCTATTGAAATTTGACACTTTCTTGTGGCTCAAATGTCAGTGTGTTGAAAACTACTGTTTTTTGTGCCAAACTATTATTGGGGTACACATAATAGCACTGTGTGTTATAATGGTGGCTTATGTAAACTTCAATAGTGGTGTCTGACCTTAAACTTGCCTCCAAAATCGTGTTTTAATACTGTTACTTTTTTATGTAGAATGTGCGATGCTCTATTTGATATACAATAACATATTCTGTGTGTGTTTACGTTTTTTGTCGTCGCTACCGGTTGCCCATATGAGTGACGCCTCCTGAAGAGATTAGTCATTTTAGATTGTTGGAGGATAGTGCAATGATACAGACAGAGACCCATTCCAGAGTCTCCTCTGGTTCTTTTACGTGCACGGCATACAGCACCAACACGAGACCTCGGTTTAACGTCCCATCTGAAAGACTGTTATTTTTATTAGGGCCAGACGGGGGATCGAACTTGCGATCCCTGGATTACCAGTCAAGCGTGTTACCACTGGACTACAGATCCGTCTGTAGCTCTATGACTGGTTTATAAACTTTATACAAATATATGTTAGCTCGATTGCGAAACAATGTTTTACCACATTAGAGTAATCGGCCTCGAGACCGCCTTCCTGGTGGATTCCATCACCATGAGAGACAGATAGTAGAGGCAATGTGGATTTAATGGCCTTACCGTGGTTCATGTACACATATTTATAAATTAAAATATATTACTTCCCTTGACAGAAAAGTCAGATTTATCCCGAAATGTTATACGGTACTGGTCCTATTAGTTGGAATTCTTTGATTTTACTGTTGTTCCCTAACAAGACGTTGCGTTATGATAAATGTGATTTTATCAAACACCTGTTAAATAATTTATAACAATGTTTAGAGATAAGTACCCATATGACACTGCAGGATATCTGTCGACATATAGTAATTTAATATATATAAGATGAGAAAACGGTTGACAATTGATAGCATGTGGCGCGAAGGAAACAACGATGAAAACAGAGGAAACAACTTAAGAGGACCTACATACTGTTAGGGAGTATTCAGGGGCAGTAATGTACAGACAATGATTGTGATGAGGGTATTATGTTTTCACTATACAAAACCTAGCCGCACTATGTGGCTCAAGTTACGTTTACAGGGTCACACGCTTTGTTTGACGAGTAGAGCAATTCCCATAATCGTAAGATAAATATATTTCCTACCTCAGAGTTCCGTGTGTTCTACATCAATGCACTATTGAGCTTGTGATTTCATCATCAAATTGAAACGTTCGGTATTTGTCGATTTTTAGACTGCTTGTGCTGGACGTATAAGGAATGTTAATGACGTGATAATAACGTTCATGTATTGGACTCGACAAAACCCCCTGATGAGTTGCTTGATCATGTGACAAGTAAAACCCCATTATAATAGCACATGTACGCTACCAATAGAAATAATTTCTACCTAGAGTTTACAGAAAATAGTAACTTCGCTAGAGATCTCAATTATATATGTTTAATGGCATACCTCGGCCGTGACATTATCCAGAATAATTTACTTATTCCAACTTTGAGTACAGCACATGTCCATGGTTAGTATGTCTGTAATGCGAGCATAGTTTCTCTCCTTGTCTGCCTCGCGTTGGCAATTACATTCAGCATACACAATTTATGTTTTACATGCCGGAAAAAATCTCAACCGAGCGTGTATTTTTGTATTGAAGTAAATTACCATATTTATGTCAATGATGTGCCACATGGTAAACTTCAATATTTTAATTATAAAATCCCAAAACACTTAATGGAAACAGGATTGTGGCTGCTGTCACAAAGCGCTCATATTTTCTGTTCTTGGTATTTTAATTTATAAATGCCCGATGGTTACTCATTATATAAAACCGTCTGGCATACTTACAGCTAATAATATTTGTCTTATATATTAAGAATCCCAGGTCCACTATCCATCCATCCATCCAGACAGACAGACAGACAGACAGACAGACAGACAGACAGACAGACAGACAGACAGACAGACAGACAGACAGACAGACAGACAGACAGACAGACAGACAGACAGACAGACAGACAGACAGACAGACAGACAGACAGACAGACAGACAGACAGACAGACAGACAGACAGACAGACAGACAGACAGACAGACAGACAGACAGACAGACAGACAGACAGACAGACAGACAGACAGACAGACACAGACGACAGACACGACAGACAGACAGACAGACAGACAGACAGACAGACGACAGACAGACAGACAGACAGACAGACAGACAGACAGCACAGACAGACAGACAGACAGACAGACAGACAGACAGACAGACAGACAGACAGACAGACAGACAGATAGACAAGACATATAGTTATATAGATAGATAATATTGCCATGTATACATTTCCTTGAAATCTTATCTCCCATAGTGATGTATTCCATGTATTTAATCAAGAATGAGGTCTCGAGGGCGATTCAAATTATGTTGTAGTAACTTGTCTCGCAATCGAGCTGAAGGACATGTGTACAAACAATCTTTAAAACCGACTTAACTTTTTGTATCGACTTGTAAAGGATGAAAGTGTGAGAACGTTGTCAAGCAGGAAGTCAGACAATCCAGTTATATGAGGAGCATGTAGATATAAGTATTGTATGTACATACACGAATACTATTTCAATACCAATACACATAATAAATTATAGCGGAAGGGAACAAGCATATTATGTATACAAACAAATAAAACATAAATTACTGATCCGACCGACCGACCGGTCGCCGACCGACCGACCGACCCGACCCGACCCGATTGTTTATTCGCCGATACACAACGACAAGACAACTATTACTTCTTAAGTCAACTGTTAAATAAAACATCAGCAAGAATAACGTTAACAATACGGTACAAGCCTATTATGTATACAAGCATTTAAGTATTAATGTTATAATATATCGAAGCAGGTGTTGGCACTAGAATTTGTAACATTCGTATGCAACTAAGTTTATACAAATTTATTTTTAGCTCGATTGCGAAACAAGTTATTTCAACTTATATTAATCACTCTCGAGACCTCATTCCTGATGGAATCAATCGCCACGAGGGAGAAAGAAGAGGCAACGTGGAATTTAAATGTCTTGCCTAAGAGCACAATCGTAGCAGCTCTAGCGGGACTGGAACTCCGGACCTTTCGCACCTGAAGCGAACGCGCATCCACTGGGCTATCACGACTTCCACTAAGTAAGTTATTATAAACAAAAGCGTACCTCTAAAATTAAATTAAATTCAATTAAATTTTACCACTCAAATTATTAACGGCTTGTACATGTAATCAATTTATCACATAATTTTGCTTGTATTCATTGCAATACAGCCATGTCATAAATTCGTATATGACAACACGTTTAATAACACATGCCATTATTCGGATTGTTCGTGCCAGCTTGCAATAGACAATCGACGCATACATGCTGTGTGTATCCATGCTTTATTTGCTGAACACCATCTGCTTAGATCTGCTCAACATGTACTAGTGGGATACAGTGGCTAAACATATTATGTCGATTATTGGGGCGAAGTTGTTTGATTATCTGGGACTATTTACTACTATGCAATTTAATATAATAAGGCTCTATACTATACTGGCAAACGCAAACGTATTGTTTGTACATATTACCGACAGTCTCCGTGGTCGAGTTGTTAAGGTCGCTGAATGGTATACCACTGTAACCTATCATCACTGATGAGCTCTGCTCAGACCGTGTCTCTTTATATGAAAACAAGTTGGCAGTTTCTTATGCTGGTTAACTGTTGGATCACCTTAATAATCACGTTGTATTATTGAGATTATAGTTTACAGTTCATGGTTAATATAATTTTATACTTATCTTTTTCAAATTGTAATTAATAGATCAGATACGATTAAAACGCTGTCATACTGCAATTACAATATGCATCTAATTATAGGAGAAGACCTCTATAAGTTATAGCTTTCGGTTCTAATCCTTTTTCATACATGTATGTAAATATTTGTGTAAATTGTACATTTGTATATGTTGTATCATTGTTTGAAATAAACTATGTTTAAACTAACCGCTGGAGCTTGCCCAGTAAAGGTGTTGTTATATAAACTGCGGTCGCTCAAATGGGCAAATGGGTTAAATAAACTTATATTAAAAAAGCCGTACTTTCTTCTTCAAATGTATGGTTGTTGTTACTGTGGTAATGTGATAAAAGGATCTTAAACTCGTTTCATAAAATATGGTATGAAATCACAACTCATGTAAGATCGTATATGTATGTCGCCAGTGATATAATTTTGCATAATTTGGGAAGTGCTTACTGTGATGTTGTTAGAATGCAGCCCACTATGCTGCTGCCATGCTGTTACTATGTATTATTGTGTAACTGCATGTATATATAGGCAGTACAATATGGGGGGTAATCTAATTCTTTTATTAGAGGGCGACGATAAATAAAGATTTAAGAAAACAAACAAACAACTGGTGCATACATTATGATATATACAACTATATATCGAATTTGGTGAAGGAGTTTGTGGTAATTTAGTAAATACCAATGTATGTGCTTAAGTATTTTTTAATGACCGTTGCATTCAGCGTGGGATTTCCTCCGGGTGTGCTGCGGGGTTTAAGTACTAAACTATATAACCAGATATATGTTTGTGTGGCTATGACGTATGTATTTGTTTATTTATAATATACCGACACCATAAACAAATGTGCACTTTTATATCAAGCATTACTGTTTCGTTACAAATTTTAGAATTATGGATTTTACTATCATGAGTGAAGAAAATAATCCTTCACACATTGCACTAATTTACCCAATATGTTTTTCTAAAATGATACCAATTTTACCTCTAAGGTAAATGTACAGTTTGTGTTTGGTGTCAGTATATCTAGGACTAAACAGGACTGAACATTGATGTTTTACTTCTCATTTACTTTGAAAATATGAGATATGGAACCAAACCTTTTATGTTGGAATCACGGAGAATCAGCAATATTAGTTTATACACATTTATTTTAGCTCGATTGAGAAACAAGTTATTATAACTGATATTAATCACTCTCGAGGCTTCATTCCTGATGGAATACATAGGGGAGAACAGCAGATTGCTGTCGGGTCTAGGATTTTATGAAGTATGGAGAGCACAATCGGTTGGAAATGATAATGTATTTTTAAATATACTTAGACAAAGATTCAATGATAACTGCGTACAAAACTGGCATAGTAGACTTGTCACGTAGATCCATTTTTGGCATAGTAGACTTGTCACGTAGATCCATTTTTGGCATAGTAGACTTGTCACGTAGATTCCTTTTTGGCATAGTAGACTTGTCACGTAGATCCATTTTTTATTGTGAAATTGTTTTTAATTTTGCTTTTCAAGAATATTTTGAAAGTATTAACATTTATAAATATCGTAATACTATGCCACGATTAATATTATCTTCGCATGATTTAGCTGTGGAATCGTGTAAATATCGTAATACTATGTCACGATTAATATTATCTTCGCATAATTTAGCTGTGGAATCGTGTACATATCGTAATACTATGTCACGATTAATATTATCTTCGCATGATTTAGCTGTGTAATCGTGTAAATATCGTAATACTATGTCACGATTAATATTATCTTCGCATGGAATCGGGAAGGTGGCACAAACCACATAGTATACTGTTAAATGATAGGAAATGCTCAGTATGTCATATTTTAGAAGATGAATACCATTTATTACTAGAATGTTCGATATATAAAGACAAGAATTAAATATATCAATAAGTATTTCTTGAATAGACCAAATATGTTTAAATTAAATGAGTTATATGTAGAAATGATGAGACAATTAGAAAAGTGAGTGTTTTAAATTATAAAGCTTTTGAAATACGTACATTGAATAATATGTAGTGATACTTTGTATGTGCTTAATTGGTGACATTTCATGTGTTTATCATTTAAACAGTTTATATTTATGATTATTAACATATATCAACACCTTCCAACGCCATTTCTTGCTAATTTCGCTTTCGAGCAAGAATGCCCATATGTTGGAAGTTGTATAGCTTCAGAAGATGACACGTTTTATTATTAATAAGCATACTTATAATGTTTTCGGACTTCGGACTGTGTGTGTTTTACGTTTATTTATCGTCGCTACCGGTTACCCATATGAGCGACGCCTCCTGAAGAGATTAGTCATTTTAAATTTTTGGAGGATAGTGCATGATACAGACAGATACCCATTCCAGAGTCTCCTCTGGTTCATTTACGTGCACGATGTAAAGCACCGACACGAGACCTCGGTTTAACGTCCCATCTGAAAGACTGTTAATGGACTTAGGACTATCAATGCATGTCAATATATTTAGGATACATTCTCATTACAGTGTGGGCCATTAAACTATTTACATGTTTGTTAAGATCATAAGTATACCAATATGTACTAGTAGTTTAATGTAATGATATACAATTACAGCTGCAAATTAAAGTCCCAGTGGTTATATATTATAGTTTTCAGAATATTAACCTATATGATAAAACAATTTTATTTATATATTAATAATAAATTTAATATTTACTTAATACATTCTTAATAATTTCATGAAATGCATTTTAAAGTAAGTTAACATGGCATGCATATGTTATTAAAGCATTCTTCTTCTATATTATCACATATACATATTTGCTTTAGTATTACATACTTAATTAGATATATTGACATCGTGAATTGCTGTCGCCACATTTGTTTATGTCACATGGGTCTGAGACCTTCTAGATTTAAACAAATAAAACTTTGACACTTTGACACTTTGACATTTCATAATATGTATATGTTACTAGTATATATACATATGGGTGGTTATACTATGTATATGTTACTATATATATATATATATATACATATGGGTGTTTATAATATGTATATGTTACTATATATACATATGGGTGTTTATACTATGTATATGTTACTATATATATATATGGGTGGTTATACTATGTATATGTTACTATATATACATATGGGTGTTTATAATATGTATATGTTACTAGTATATATACATATGGGTGGTTATAATATGTATATGTTACTATATATACATATGGGTGGTTATACTATGTATATGTTACTATATATACATATGGGTGGTTATAATATGTATATGTTACTATATATATACATATGGGTGGTTATAATATGTATATGTTACTATATATACATATGGGTGGTTATAATATGTATATGTTACTATATATACATATGGGTGGTTATAATATGTATATGTTACTATATATACATATGGGTGGTTATAATATGTATATGTTACTATATATACATATGGGTGGTTATAATATGTATATGTTACATATATATACATATGGGTGGTTATACTATGTATATGTTACTATATATACATATGGGTGGTTATAATATGTATATGTTACTATATATACATATGGGTGGTTATAATATGTATATGTTACTATATATATACATATGGGTGGTTATAATATGTATATGTTACATATATATACATATGGGTGGTTATAATATGTATATGTTACTATATATACATATGGGTGGTTATAATATGTATATGTTACTATATATACATATGGGTGGTTATAATATGTATATGTTACTATATATACATATGGGTGGTTATAATATGTATATGTTACTATATATACATATGGGTGGTTATAATATGTATATGTTACTAGTATATATACATATGGGTGTTTATAATATGTATATGTTACTATATATATATACATATGGGTGTTTATACTATGTATATGTTACTATATATATACATATGGGTGGTTATAATATGTATATGTTACTATATATACATATGGGTGTTTATAATATGTATATGTTACTAGTATATATACATATGGGTGGTTATACTATGTATATGTTACATATATATACATATGGGTGGTTATAATATGTATATGTTACTATATATACATATGGGTGGTTATAATATGTATATGTTACATATATATACATATGGGTGGTTATAATATGTATATGTTACAATATATACATATGGGTGGTTATACTATGTATATGTTACTATATATACATATGGGTGTTTATACTATGTATATGTTACTATATATATATACATATGGGTGGTTATAATATGTATATGTTACTATATATATATACATATGGGTGTTTATACTATGTATATGTTACTAGTATATATACATATGGGTGGTTATAATATGTATATGTTACTATATATACATATGGGTGGTTATAATATGTATATGTTACTATATATATACATATGGGTGGTTATAATATGTATATGTTACTATATATACATATGGGTGTTTATACTATGTATATGTTACTATATATATACATATGGGTGGTTATAATATGTATATGTTACTATATATACATATGGGTGGTTATAATATGTATATGTTACTATATATATACATATGGGTGGTTATAATATGTATATGTTACTATATATATATGGGTGGTTATAATATGTATATGTTACTATATATACATATGGGTGTTATAATATGTATATGTTACTATATATATACATATGGGTGGTTATAATATGTATATGTTACTATATATACATATGGGTGGTTATACTATGTATATGTTACTATATATACATATGGGTGGTTATAATATGTATATGTTACTATATATACATATGGGTGTTTATAATGTGTATATGTTACTATATATATATACATATGGGTGTTTATACTATGTATATGTTACTATATATACATATGGGTGGTTATAATATGTATATGTTACTATATATACATATGGGTGGTTATAATATGTATATGTTACTATATATACATATGGGTGGTTATAATATGTATATGTTACTATATATACATATGGGTGGTTATAATATGTATATGTTACTATATATATACATATGGGTGGTTATACTATGTATATGTTACTATATATACATATGGGTGTTTATAATATGTATATGTTACTATATATACATATGGGTGGTTATAATATGTATATGTTACTATATATACATATGGGTGGTTATAATATGTATATGTTACTATATATACATATGGGTGGTTATAATATGTATATGTTACTATATATATACATATGGGTGTTTATACTATGTATATGTTACTATATATACATATGGGTGGTTATAATATGTATATGTTACTATATATACATATGGGTGTTTATAATATGTATATGTTACTATATATACATATGGGTGGTTATAATATGTATATGTTACTATATATACATATGGGTGGTTATAATATGTATATGTTACTATATATACATATGGGTGGTTATAATATGTATATGTTACTATATATACATATGGGTGGTTATAATATGTATATGTTACTATATATACATATGGGTGGTTATAATATGTATATGTTACAATATATATACATATGGGTGGTTATAATATGTATATGTTACTATATATACATATGGGTGGTTATAATATGTATATGTTACTATATATACATATGGGTGGTTATAATATGTATATGTTACTATATATACATATGGGTGGTTATACTATGTATATGTTACTATATATACATATGGGTGGTTATAATATGTATATGTTACTATATATACATATGGGTGGTTATAATATGTATATGTTACTATATATACATATGGGTGTTTATAATATGTATATGTTACTATATATATATACATATGGGTGGTTATAATATTTATGTTACTATATATACATATGGGTGGTTATAATATGTATATGTTACTATATATACATATGGGTGGTTATAATATGTATATGTTACTATATATACATATGGGTGGTTATAATATGTATATGTTACTATATATACATATGGGTGGTTATAATATGTATATGTTACTATATATATACATATGGGTGGTTATAATATGTATATGTTACTATATATACATATGGGTGGTTATAATATGTATATGTTAATATATATACATATGGGTGGTTATAATATGTATATGTTACTATATATACATATGGGTGGTTATAATATGTATATGTTACTATATATACATATGGGTGGTTATAATATGTATATGTTATATATATATACATATGGGTGGTTATAATATGTATATGTTACTATATATATATACATATGGGTGTTTATAATATGTATATGTTACTAGTATATATACATATGGGTGGTTATAATATGTATATGTTACTATATATACATATGGGTGGTTATAATATGTATATGTTACTAGTAATACATATGGGTGTTTATAATATGTATATGTTACTATATATATATACATATGGGTGGTTATAATATGTATATGTTACTATATATACATATGGGTGGTTATACTATGTATATGTTACTATATATATACATATGGGTGGTTATAATATGTATATGTTACTATATATATACATATGGGTGTTTATACTATGTATATGTTACTATATATTACATATGGGTGGTTATAATATGTATATGTTACTATATATACATATGGGTGGTTATAATATGTATATGTTACTAGTATATATACATATGGGTGGTTATACTATGTATATGTTACTATATATACATATGGGTGGTTATAATATGTATATGTTAATATATATACATATGGGTGGTTATAATATGTATATGTTACTATATATACATATGGGTGTTTATAATATGTATATGTTACTATATATACATATGGGTGTTTATACTATGTATATGTTACATATATATATACATATGGGTGGTTATAATATGTATATGTTACTATATATATATACATATGGGTGTTTATACTATGTATATGTTACTATATATATACATATGGGTGGTTATAATATGTATATGTTACTATATATACATATGGGTGGTTATAATATGTATATGTTACTAGTATATATACATATGGGTGGTTATAATATGTATATGTTACTATATATACATATGGGTGTTTATACTATGTATATGTTACTATATATATACATATGGGTGGTTATAATATGTATATGTTACTATATATATATACATATGGGTGTTTATACTATGTATATGTTACTAGTATATATACATATGGGTGGTTATAATATGTATATGTTACTATATATACATATGGGTGGTTATAATATGTATATGTTACTAGTATATATACATATGGGTGGTTATAATATGTATATGTTACTATATATACATATGGGTGGTTATAATATGTATATGTTACTATATATACATATGGGTGGTTATAATATGTATATGTTACATATATATACATATGGGTGTTTATACTATGTATATGTTACTAGTATATATACATATGGGTGGTTATAATATGTATATGTTACTATATATAAATATGGGTGTTTATACTATGTATATGTTACTATATATACATATGGGTGGTTATAATATGTATATGTTACTATATATACATATGGGTGGTTATAATATGTATATGTTACTATATATACATATGGGTGGTTATAATATGTATATGTTACTATATATACATATGGGTGTTTATAATATGTATATGTACTAGTATATATACATATGGGTGGTTATAATATGTATATGTTACTATATATACATATGGGTGGTTATAATATTATATGTTACTAGTATATATACATATGGGTGGTTATAATATGTATATGTTACTATATATACATATGGGTGTTTATACTATGTATATGTTACTATATATACATATGGGTGGTTATAATATGTATATGTTACTATATATACATATGGGTGTTTATACTATGTATATGTTACTATTTATACATATGGGTGTTTATACTATGTATATGTTACTATATATATACATATGGGTGGTTATAATATGTATATGTTACTATATATATATACATATGGGTGTTTATAATATGTATATGTTACTATATATACATATGGGTGGTTATAATATGTATATGTTACTATATATACACATGGGTGTTTATAATATGTATATGTTACTATATATATACATATGGGTGGTTATAATATGTATATGTTACTATATATACATATGGGTGGTTATAATATGTATATGTTACTATATATACATATGGGTGGTTATAATATGTATATGTTACTATATATACATATGGGTGGTTATAATATGT
>CM026403.1:73967736-74047508 GCA_014843695.1 Archivesica marissinica
CCCATATATCCCCATTAATCATTCAATCACCCATATATCCCCATTAATCATTCAATCACCCATATATCCCCAGTAATCATTCAATCACCCATATATCCCCAGTAATCATTCAATCACCCATATATCCCCAGTAATCATTCAATCACCCATATATCCCCATTAATCATTCAATCACCCATATATCCCCATTAATCATTCAATCACCCATATATCCCCAGTAATCATTCAATCACCCATATATCCCCAGTAATCATT
Organism: Archivesica marissinica; assembly: GCA_014843695.1. NCBI lineage: Eukaryota > Metazoa > Mollusca > Bivalvia > Venerida > Vesicomyidae > Archivesica > Archivesica marissinica. The sequence goes on from CM026403.1 coordinate 73,967,992, forward strand.
CAATCACCCATATATCCCCATTAATCATTCAATCACCCATATATCCCCATTAATCATTCAATCACCCATATATCCCCATTAATCATTCAATCACCCATATATCCCCATTAATCATTCAATCACCCATATATCCCCATTAATCATTCAATCACCCATATATCCCCATTAATCATTCAATCACCCATATATCCCCATTAATCATTCAATCACCCATATATCCCCATTAATCATTCAATCACCATATATCCCCATATATCATTCAATCACCCATATATCCCCAGTAATCATTCAATCACCCATATATCCCCAGTAATCATTCAATCACCCATATATCCCCATTAATCATTCAATCACCATATATCCCATTAATCATTCAATCACCCATATATCCCCATTAATCATTCAATCACCCATATATCCCCATTAATCATTCAATCACCCATATATCCCCATTAATCATTCAATCACCCATATATCCCCAGTAATCATTCAATCACCCATATATCCCCATTAATCATTCAATCACCCATATATCCCCATTAATCATTCAATCACCCATATATCCCCATTAATCATTCAATCACCCATATATCCCCAGTAATCATTCAATCACCCATATATCCCCATTAATCATTCAATCACCCATATATCCCCATTAATCATTCAATCACCCATATATCCCCATTAATCATTCAATCACCCATATATCCCCAGTAATCATTCAATCACCCATATATCCCCATTAATCATTCAATCACCCATATATCCCCATTAATCATTCAATCACCCATATATCCCCATTAATCATTCAATCACCCATATATCCCCATTAATCATTCAATCACCCATATATCCCCATCCAATCACCCATATATCCCCATTAATCATTCAATCACCCATATATCCCCATTAATCATTCAATCACCCATATATCCCCATTAATCATTCAATCACCCATATATCCCCATTAATCATTCAATCACCCATATATCCCCATTAATCATTCAATCACCCATATATCCCCATTAATCATTCAATCACCCATATATCCCCAGTAATCATTCAATCACCCATATATCCCCATTAATCATTCAATCACCCATATATCCCCAGTAATCATTCAATCACCCATATATCCCCATTAATCATTCAATCACCCATATATCCCCATTAATCATTCAATCACCCATATATCCCCATTAATCATTCAATCACCCATATATCCCCATTAATCATTCAATCACCCATATATCCCCAGTAATCATTCAATCACCCATATATCCCCATTAATCATTCAATCACCCATATATCCCCATTAATCATTCAATCACCCATATATCCCCATTAATCATTCAATCACCCATATATCCCCATTAATCATTCAATCACCCATATATCCCCATTAATCATTCAATCACCCATATATCCCCATTAATCATTCAATCACCCATATATCCCCAGTAATCATTCAATCACCCATATATCCCCAGTAATCATTCAATCACCCATATATCCCCATTAATCATTCAATCACCCATATATCCCCATTAATCATTCAATCACCCATATATCCCCATTAATCATTCAATCACCCATATATCCCCATTAATCATTCAATCACCCATATATCCCCAGTAATCATTCAATCACCCATATATCCCCAGTAATCATTCAATCACCCATATATCCCCAGTAATCATTCAATCACCCATATATCCCCAGTAATCATTCAATCACCCATATATCCCCATTAATCATTCAATCACCCATATATCCCCAGTAATCATTCAATCACCCATATATCCCCAGTAATCATTCAATCACCCATATATCCCCAGTAATCATTCAATCACCCATATATCCCCATTAATCATTCAATCACCCATATATCCCCATTAATCATTCAATCACCCATATATCCCCAGTAATCATTCAATCACCCATATATCCCCATTAATCATTCAATCACCCATATATCCCCAGTAATCATTCAATCACCCATATATCCCCAGTAATCATTCAATCACCCATATATCCCCAGTAATCATTCAATCACCCATATATCCCCATTAATCATTCAATCACCCATATATCCCCATTAATCATTCAATCACCCATATATCCCCAGTAATCATTCAATCACCCATATATCCCCATTAATCATTCAATCACCCATATATCCCCATTAATCATTCAATCACCCATATATCCCCATTAATCATTCAATCACCCATATATCCCCTAATCATTCAATCACCCATATATCCCCATTAATCATTCAATCACCCATATATCCCCATTAATCATTCAATCACCCATATATCCCCATAATCATTCAATCACCCATATATCCCCATTAATCATTCAATCACCCATATATCCCCATTAATCATTCAATCACCCATATATCCCCAGTAATCATTCAATCACCCATATATCCCCAGTAATCATTCAATCACCCATATATCCCCATTAATCATTCAATCACCCATATATCCCCAGTAATCATTCAATCACCCATATATCCCCATTAATCATTCAATCACCCATATATCCCCAGTAATCATTCAATCACCCATATATCCCCAGTAATCATTCAATCACCCATATATCCCCATTAATCATTCAATCACCCATATATCCCCATTAATCATTCAATCACCCATATATCCCCATTAATCATTCAATCACCATATATCCCCATAATCCTCAATCACCCATATATCCCCAGTAATCATTCAATCACCCATATATCCCCAGTAATCATTCAATCACCCATATATCCCCATTAATCATTCAATCACCCATATATCCCCAGTAATCATTCAATCACCCATATATCCCCATTAATCATTCAATCACCCATATATCCCCAGTAATCATTCAATCACCCATATATCCCCAGTAATCATTCAATCACCCATATATCCCCATTAATCATTCAATCACCCATATATCCCCATTAATCATTCAATCACCCATATATCCCCATTAATCATTCAATCACCATATATCCCCATAATCTCAATCACCCATATATCCCCAGTAATCATTCAATCACCCATATATCCCCAGTAATCATTCAATCACCCATATATCCCCATTAATCATTCAATCACCCATATATCCCCAGTAATCATTCAATCACCCATATATCCCCAGTAATCATTCAATCACCCATATCCCCATTAATCATTCAATCACCCATATATCCCCAGTAATCATTCAATCACCCATATATCCCCAGTAATCATTCAATCACCCATATATCCCCAGTAATCATTCAATCACCCATATATCCCCATTAATCATTCAATCACCCATATATCCCCATTAATCATTCAATCACCCATATATCCCCATTAATCATTCAATCACCCATATATCCCCATTAATCATTCAATCACCCATATATCCCCATTAATCATTCAATCATCCCATTAATCATTCAATCACCCATATATCCCCATTAATCATTCAATCACCATATATCCCCATATATCCCTCCAATCACCCATATATCCCCAGTAATCATTCAATCACCCATATATCCCCATTAATCATTCAATCACCATACATCCCCATATATCCCCATTAATCATTCAATCACCCATACATCCCCATTAATCATTCAATCACCATACATCCCCATATATCCCCATCAATCATTCAATCACCATACATCCCCATCAATCATTCAATCACCATACATCCCCATTAATCATTCAATCACCATACATCCCCATTAATCATTCAATCACCATACATCCCCATATATGCCCCTACCAATCATTCAATCACCATATATCCCCAGTAATCATTCAATCACCCATATATCCCCATCAATCATTCAATCACCCATATATCCCCATTAACCATTCAATCACCATACATCCCCATATATCCCATAAATCATTCAATCACCATATATGCCCTACCAATCATTCAATCACCATACATCCCCAGTAATATTCAATCACCCATATATCCCCATTAATCATTCAATCACCCATATATCCCCATTAACCATTCAATCACCATACATCCCCATATATGCCCTACAATCACCATACATCCCCATATATGCCCCTACAATCACCATACATCCCCATATATGCCCCTGCAATTACCATACATCCCCATATATGCCCCTACCATACATCCCCATATATGCCCCATCCAATCACCATACATCCCCATATATGCCCCTACAATCACCATATATGCCCCTACAATCACCATACATCCCCATATATGCCCCTACAATCACCATACATCCCCATATAGCCCCTACAATCACCATACATCCCCATATATGCCCCTACAATCACCATACATCCCATATATGCCCCTACCATACATCCCCATATATGCCCATCCAATCACCATACACCCCCATATATGCCCCTACCATACATCCCCATATATGCCCATCCAATCACCATACATCCCCATATATGCCCCTATAATCACCATACATCCCCATATAGCCCCTACAATCACCATACATCCCCATATATGCCCCTACCATACATCCCCATATATGCCCCTACCATACATCCCCATACCAATCATATGATTATTATAAATAATAAAGTGAACAAAGTCATACAAGTTCATTTTTTTTCTTATTTTTTTAATTTGTATTTACATTTAAGACCATAGGGGTCACATGTTTTGTGAAACATCTTCCTTGTGAGATCTTAAGCCTACCTCGTCTGTATTGTCTACAAATTGCATAAGTCCTAATTTCCCCACTTCAACATCAGCATAGCATTTGATTTTCAATGATAAATCTTTTAACTGACAAATTTACAATTAGCAAAAAACAAATGGTGCACGGAGACCTGTGTACACGATTTGTGCATACAATATACACGATTTGTGCATACAATATACACGATTTGTGCATACAATATACACGATTTGTGCATACAATATAATTAATCAAAAATGGTGCATGAAACAGGCTTTTGTGGTTTTCTTCTGGAATCTATCACAAACAAATTGCATAACATCACATTTTACACTTTCTTTATACTAGTAACTGGTCGAAAGTTTGAAGCACTGGAGAAAAAGAGCTTGGAAAGAGTTTTGCTTAATATTAATTATTTTGTTAAAAAGGACAGCTACACATGTTAATATACTGTTCTATAACACATGAACTCTGGGAACATTCGTTACGATTGTGCCCTTAGGCAAGGCATTTAAATTCCACATTGCCTCCTCTCTCTCATGGCGATGGATTCCATCAGGAATGAGGTCTCGAGAGTGAATAATATAAGTTGTAAGAACTTGTCTCGCACAACTACACGATAAAGATTACATTTGACCTGGCTCTATGCTGTTTACAAAAGCGACTTTAGTCGTGATTGGCAGGTTAAACTACAGTGCTGTAGAATGGAGTAGTAACCTATGTAGCTGCCTTGCATCGTTCTCAGTATTCAAGAACAATTTGTTACAAATATTCGGGATACATAATACCATACGACCGACCTATAGACGGATATAATACCATACGACCGACCTATAGACGGATATAATACCATACGACCGACCTATAGACGGATATAATACCATACGACCGACCTATAGACGGATATAATACCATACGACCGACCTATAGACGGATATAATACCATACGACCGACCTATAGACGGATATAATACCATACGACCGACCTATAGACGGATATAATACCATACGACCGACCTATAGACGGATATAATACCATACGACCGACCTATAGACGGATATAATACCATACAACCTATAGATGGCACTCAAGTATGGGTTCATCAGTAACATATTTACATAGATATGTATCTAAATATAATATTAAAATTTAAATAGCTAACGTAAGATATACATACTTCCTGGAATCATACATAGAGCCGATTCAAAGGTGTTTCTGTAAACCATTCTTGTACATACTTCAATAATAAACCATATTATGTAGATTTCCAGGAAGTAAAATTATTTGCTATGTGGTACAAATAATACACTAGAATCATTATTAACCTTAGAGGAATTCTATAATCCCGCAATCTGTTCACTGATCTGTTAATAGTACCTTACATCAACCTGCAACCGGATACGGTAATACCAGAATTACATCAACCTGCAACCGGATACGGTAATACCAGAAATACATCAACCTGCATCCAGATACATTAATATCGGTAACCTGTCCAGTCACATAAATTTGTAACCCAATTCAGTAATACCAGAATCACACCGGTCAGTATTCAATTCAATATGTTATCGATCAGTAATACCAGATGTGATATCAATCAGTAATACCAGAGTGTATATCAATCAGTAATTGATCAGTAATACCAGAGATGTATATCAATCAGTAATACCAGAGATGTATATCAATCAGTAATACCAGAGATGTATATCAATCAGTAATACCAGAGATGTATATCAATCAGTAATTGATCAGTAATACCAGAGATGTATATCAATCAGTAATTGATCAGTAATACCAGAGATGTATATCAATCAGTAATTGATCAGTAATACCAGATGTATATCAATCAGTAATACCAGAGATGTATATCAATCAGTAATTGATCAGTAATACCAGAGATGTATATCAATCAGTAATACCAGAGATGTATATCAATCAGTAATTGATCAGTAATACCAGAGATGTATATCAATCAGTAATTGATCAGTAATACCAGAGATGTATATCAATCAGTAATTGATCAGTAATACCAGATGTATATCAATCAGTAATACCAGAGATGTATATCAATCAGTAATTGATCAGTAATACCAGAGATGTATATCAATCAGTAATACCAGAGATGTATATCAATCAGTAATTGATCAGTAATACCAGAGATGTATATCAATCAGTAATTGATCAGTAATACCAGAGATGTATATCAATCAGTAATTGATCAGTAATACCAGAGATGTATATCAATCAGTAATTGATCAGTAATACTACCATGAACATGACATATAACTATCCCTCTTGTACAAAAGAACAAATGATTTTTTTATTCAATGAACATACAAGTGTTCCTAATTCTTTTTTTAACTTTTTAATAACCAACTCACAATTAAAAACTCTACAGAGATTAAAATTCACACGTAAAATTTATACAGCATAATGTACAGATTATCATCACAAACATTAGTGAATCTTATCGTGATAATTGAGAGGAAACAATACTGTACAAAAAATGAAAGAAAAGGGGCAAAGCAACAGTGAAATTAAAGAAAATCGAGAAACGTTCATGTTGTTAACGGCACTGTGACAAATGATCATGTAAAACATTATAACTTCCCATGCCATTTGCCACAATGTAGTTCCCGTCACAAAATCGAAAAGCAAGAATATTTTACAATTTAGCCAGGTTTTTATCACAAACAAAGAGTCGTTTGTTTACCCAAAAATGCTTCTTTACTGTTTTCCATTAGTCGCACACTCCGTACTGTACGTACCACAAAGTACTGGTAATGTTCAACAATATGGACATGGAATGTCTACCTTTTCTGGTTTCCATTTCGAGAGATCTTCTCTTTTAAATCTCTACAGAAGAGTACTATTTCACTTAAAACAACCTCCACAACAGAGAGTACTCTTCTAAGGTACACAACTCCTCATCTTTACACAGAACACAATCCTGTTGTGTGTAGTTTTTCGAAAGTGCAAAATTGCAATGAACGATGAATACGTCACCATAATAAGGTGTCAGGGAAATAAATCACATTTATAAACAAATAATACCATGAATGACGAGTCTCTGTAATACAAAAAATAAAATTTATCTTTTCTCCTGAAATTTCCGTAACTACGGAAACAAGAAATTCTGATTACATAGGCACATACCAGCACACTGCAATTGATTAGCATCATGCTACGCCCATTTGGTTAGTGCAATTACAGTAGCCATGTCTCCAATGTTATAAAACGTTTCTCAAACCCAAGCTCAACTCCTACGATTGGTCGATTCAGCTCAACCAATCAGAAGCTCGAGATGTGAGAAATGTTTTATAACCTCGAGCCCTTGTCACTTTATTTGGTGGAGGAAGACGCCATATTCACCTCAAAAACGCTGTTTCTAACAGATACAGATATTTGGCTAGCTTCCCCACCAGGTGTGTGGATAGCTTCCTCACTAGGCATGGATAACTTCCTGACCAGGTGTGAATAGCTTCACCAGGTGTGAATAGCTTCACCAGGCGTGAATAGCTTCACCAGGCGTGGTTAGCTTCACCAGGCGTGTATAGCTTCACCAGGCGTGTTAGCTTCACCAGGCGTGTATAGCTTCACCAGGTGTGAATAGCTTCACCAGGTGTGGATAGCTTCACCAGGTGTGAATAGCTTCACCAGGCGTGTATAGCTTCACCAGGCGTGGATAGCTTCCTCACCAGGTGTGTGGATAGCTTCACCAGGCATGGATAGCTTCACCAGGTGTGAATAGCTTCACCAGGCGTGTATAGCTTCCTCACCAGGTGTGTATTATAGCTTCACCGTGAACAAGAAAGAAAATCGACACCTCCAGTGACCAACCATGCTGCAGTGGCGCGTGGGATGCGAGTTGAAATCGACAACAGTAACCGCTCGGCCATAGCAGTGCTAAGGCATGCACATACATGCCTACACCAATCAGAATCTCACTGGAATGATATGGTTTCTGAACAACTGAGTCACGCTTCAAAAAAAATAATACCAGTTGTAGTACAAAAATAGAAATTTCTCTCCGAGTTCACAACATCTAAAAATAGGATTTAGGGTGCACAACATTTAAAGTCTCTATTCAGTGCATAGTGATTACTCCAGCCAAACTTTGATAAGCGAGGGTAGGGTGTTCTCCCATGTATACTGTAGAACATTATTTCTTCGCGAGATTTTATATTTCGCTAATCTTGGCGATTTAAGTTTATCGCGAATTCATGATTCTCGTGAATAATAACGTGTCCGAATGTAGAGCTATATCCGTAAATATGTACATTTGATCAACGTTTTGAAAGTCAATACAATTATAAGCGATCCACATAAACATTCACCTTCATTTTTTCACGATACATCACGGATGCGTGAATTCTAAACTCTGCGAATTAACCCATTCAACACCAAGTAACTCACATGGACTGGTCCATGATATTCATAAACCAATAAATGAATCAGAAAATCACATTTGGACAAATTCATTTATCAAAATGGGTAATTATGTCTAAAAATAGTCATATCACTGGCAAAAAGTGCAGATCCTGATGAGACGGCTCGTCACAAGCCGGCTCATCTGGATCTACACTTTTTGTAAGCCTATTTAGAGGTCTGTGGTGTTGAAATTGAAAAATGTGAAATATGTGAAATAATTGAAAAATAATTGAAAAATGTGAAATAAAGTGTTCGCCAAATTCTAGTATTTTACAGTATTAGACTTGTCTCCAAGTTGTTATCAAAGTTTGACTGATCCAAAGGCAACTTAATCGGAACTAGAAATTATACATAGTGGACGTTTGAATCTGTAAAAAGGCATCTAGTACGTTTCGGTCAAAAGTGAAAAACATCACATCTGCACAATGCATGTTCCAAGGCACACAATTTGGTACACTTGTCAATCAATAAAATTACCACGCTTACATAACATTAGTATATTCTTAAAAAACCACATGTTCACCACCTATTGTGAATAAATACTTATTGTGTAGCATACTATGCTAAAAACACATGCTGACAAATTAAATTACTAAGCGATATTGTACTTCATTTCTTGCGAATAAAAACACCAGACTGGTGACACCTATGCCTGGTGCAAGTTCTAGGCTGGTGCAAGTTCTAGGCTGGTGCAAGTTCTAGGCAGGTGCAAGTTCTAGACAACATAAGATTAAAATGAGCATCTTACAATTAATTAGTGAAGTCGTTGATGTTTTGGTCTCAACCCACCCATCCAAAAATATATGAAAACGTTAAAAGATTAAAAAAATTATATGATTTTATAATCATATTCATATACAATATATATATATATGAAGTATTGCAACATTGTGGTTGTTGAACAGGAGAATGGTTGAAGGTGAGATCTACAGTAGCATCTAGTAAATCATCAAGGATCTAGTAAATCATCAAGGATCTAGTAAATCATCAAGGATCTAGTAAATCATCACTGATCTAGTAAATCATCAAGGATCTAGTAAATCATCACGGATCTAGTAAATCATCACTAATCTAGTAAATCATCACTAATCTAGTAAATCATCACTAATCTAGTAAATCATCACTGATCTAGTAAATCATCACGGATCTAGTAAATCATCAAGGATCTAGTAAATCATCACTGATCTAGTAAATCATCACTAATCTAGTAAATCATCACTGATCTAGTAAATCATCACCGATCTAGTAAATCATCAAGGATCTAGTAAATCATCACTGATCTAGTAAATCATAACCGATCTAGTAAATCATCAAGGATCTAGTAAATCATCACCGATCTAGTAAATCATCAAGGATCTAGTAAATCATCAAGGATCTAGTAAATCATCACTAATCTAGTAAATCATCAAGGATCTAGTAAATCATCACTAATCTAGTAAATCATCACTGATCTAGTAAATCATCAAGGATCTAGTAAATCATCACCGATCTAGTAAATCATCAAGGATCTAGTAAATCATCACCGATCTAGTAAATCATCACTGTTGAAACAATGCGATATTTTTAATACTACCAGTGTTATGTGAATACTACATTTGAATATGTAATTTGCGATTCAGTAGCAGATATACACTCACTATAGAGATATGTTGTTCCATTATTTACACTGATAATTTGTATTGCTTTTATTACAAGTGAATGGTCACATGCCAACTGGATATCAATCCGTAACCAATCCAACCCAACCGAGCCAGCAATAGAATGCACCGAATATAGGTTCAACCAGTCTGTTTGTATGGCAAGTATATAAATACAACCGTATGATCTGTTAGACAAAAGCTACCTTCAAGGTGAGATGCATCACATTTTCTATTTAACGTCGCTACTAGTTGCCAGCAGTTTACCCAACACCTTTCCTGGGCGGGCTCCAGCAGCTATCAAGTACATGGTGCACCAACCTCTGTAAGAAACTGCCAACTTTTTCATATAAATGAGACACGGCCTGCGCAGGGCTCAAACTCGTAACCATCAGTGATGATAGATTATAGTGGTATACAAGTTGGCAGCCATAACCACTCGACAACAGAGGCGGACTGCATCACATTTGTGTGTGTTTTACGTTTATTTATCGTCACTACCATTTGTCCATATGAGTGACGCCTCCTGAAGAGATTAGTCATTTTAGATTTTTGGAGGATAGTGCAATGATACAGACAGAGACCCATTACAGAGTCTCCTCTGGTTATTTTACGTGCACGGTGTACAGCATGAATATTCGGTAATCTTCCTCTCTAAAACTTCCCTTTTATCAGAAGATCCGATAAATAGAATATTAGGTTAGTCTTATAAAAATATTAATTATTAGACTCGTCTTCGAAGCAATACAAAGCTTGGCAGAACCTCGCCGTGTATATTTTCTCCAACTCGCCTAATAAATTAAAATTTATAAGACAGTAAACTAATATTCTCTATTTATCTGCATACAACAGACAGTCATTTACCTATTAATCATTGAACAGTCTCTACCTTTATTGATATGACTGGGACTTTTGAGAGTCTGGCCTCGATTTTGAATGTAGGCTTGGGGAATTGTCGATGTATGTGATATTGGTAATGTCATTAAGTAGCATTCTCATGTGGGGAATTACGTTATATTTCGGGTTTTACGCCTGCATCAGCACCATTTCGGGCTATATCGCTGGCGTGCAGTTTACTTAACAACACCTTTCCTGGGCAGGCTCCAGCGGTTAACCAGTACTTGGGTGCACCAACCTCCGTAAGAAACTGCCAACTTTTTCACATAAATGAGACATGGCCTGAGCGGGGCTCGAACCCGTGACCATCAGTGATGATAGGTTACAGTGGTATACAAGTCAGCGACCTTAACCACTCGACCACGGAGGCGGACTTCTCATGTGGGGACACGCACAATATATATCTCTATGTATTATAACTGTGCAGGCTATTAAAATCTCTCTATGCATTTTAAATATTTGTGCAAAGACACGGTTTATAACCCAATTTTCTCAAAAATGAAACGAACATCAACCAAACAGGTAGCTGTTAATACAACAGATCACATTTGTATACGTGCGAAACTCGATAATAAAATATCACTATAAATGATTTGTTTACATTATTAACAGCATGTGTAACATTTCAAACAGCCGGCACGTCTTTCTGAGGTAGAAAGACTGTCAAACAAAGCATGTAAATACAGATGCATAAATTAAATAAATGGAAGCATATAGCCGAGTCTCACCAATTTACTGTTCATTTGTAACATTGCACACTTAGATTCGAAATGCACATTTCTCATTTGTGACATTGCACACTTAGATTCGAGATGCACATTTCTCATTTGTGACATTGCACACGTAGATTCGAGATGCACATTTCTTTCCAATGGCGATATTCTAAACATTGCACGAATACAAAATTACTTCACCCGGCTACATCCAACAACAATGACACAATCAGATTTTAAGCTAATTTATGTATACAGTACCACAGATACAGTACATGAACCGAGAGCTAGGAAGCTATATTAAATACAAGCACAAATATCAGTTTTATTTCATAGCGATTTGAAAGATTTTTTGGGCCAACTGTGCAAAATATCTCATTTATTTAGCGAAAAACGGCAAGAATCGATACCAATCAAATGGATGGTGTATCGTATCAACATTGGAAAGCCCCATAAAATAATATATTTTTCATAAATAACAGGTTTTGAATGGCCTTCACAATGATCAGTTGTTTTCAACAATTCCTTATGGGTAATCCAACAGGGATATTGAAATCAATTGCCGGAAATATCGCCTTATGGGTAATCCAACAGGGATATTGAAATCAATTGCTGGAAATATTGCCTTACGGGTAATCCAATAGGGATATTGAAATCAATTGCCGGAAATATCGCCTTATGGGTAATCCAATAGGGATATTGAAATCAATTGCCGGAAATATTGCAAGTGTGGGAAGGGGAGTGAAATTACACATAATATCTGCAGTAATCAACAATGCTGTATATGATTAGAGAGGCAAACACCGACACATAGAACACTCACTTCCTCCATTATATCTCTCACATTTGTGTAGCTGGTATAATACATAGATCTAATATACTGCATATATCCTTAACCAGGGGCTATACATGTTGCAGTGAAACCAGTTACTACCAATGCCCAGTTGCCAGCAGTTACAAATATTGCCCAATTACGGCCGTGTAAGAGATACCACAACCTAAACTAAGTTGCTATCCCCAATTATTTCTGGATGAAACCTTTCAATACCGGTTGCCAGAAGCTACGAATATTGGTCACTCAGTTAATATTATGATACAAGAATTTCTAGTACATGGAATAAGAACTTATATTTACTATAATGTCTTCTCATTTGTGACAACAACTCTGTAACTGTTGCCATATAATTGATTTGTTTGTTTGTCTGGGTTTTACGCCTGCGGTTCGTCTCAAACCCCAAAATGCCCCCACAGGAATGGCAGCTTAGAACTACTATGATCCGTAATATAGCATCTTTTCCGAGAAAAACGACTCCATGCGCCATACAGAACCTCGTCCAACAATTAAGTACTGGTGACAGGATGGCAGTTTTTATAAGGAGGCTACACCACCCACCCCTATCGCGGCAGTACTCCGCCTCTTTATTCATATATATTCATATATATATATATATATAATATAATAATAATATAATAATGGCAAAATGCTTATAAAAAAATCACATGTGATTAATAATGATATAATGGAAAATTATAAATGAATTTAATATGTACATAGGAAATGAGAATGCAAAGAACAACCATCTTTCTAATGGTTACATATTTATAATAATATATGCTTACTTTTATCTTTTTTTTGTGAATTTTCACATTTTGAAATACAAAATAGAATCTGATGCTCACATATTAACATATATCATTATCATTATTTCCCTGATACATGTAATAAAAAGTGTAAAGAAAAATATATGTGATATCCTCTCACTACAAAATGTGATTCTTACAACAACATACTTCTTATGCATGCACTTGTGATTCTCACACAATGTACTTCTTATGCATGCACTTGTGATTCTCACAAAATGTACTTCTTATGCATGCACAAGTTATTATGAGGAGTCCATGGATAGGGTTATTCACCGTCCAAGAGCGAACAATCTAACCAGGAGATTTTCTTGCGTAAAGTCTTTTGTATCCTGGCCAGCTCCGCTCTTTTGTTTCAATTTCACCATGGTGTCATGGCGAAACATGTGTAATGTATCTAATCAATTTCTAGCAACCGTGACCGATTTTCCAGCAAATCATCTGCACTCTTCTACTCTAGAATTCAAAATGTTCATGAAATGTACACTGTAATTGAGATGCGACTGACCAAAGAGAAATGCCGATATGAATACATTAAATAAACATTCCCCAGCAGCATCGTTCACGTTCCATTGTCCAAAACATTCCATTACTTATATTTCCATTCCTCTTGTTGCTATGATACATTATGTATAAAATTGTTGCCTAGTAACCATCTTCAAAAATGTCCTTCAGTACGTTACCATGGCAAACAATTTTCGACCTTGACCCTCACAACCATGTGAGCAGACTATCATCCATCTTGTTGGAGTTAAGGACGGTCTCCACGTCGTTCAGTAACTCGTTACTGATATCGTCGGCCTGCAATGAAAATTGTTAGTGCAAATCTTTTATGAAATTCTGAACTGTAGCTAAATCGTTTGTTTGTTTTAAGGACTAACGTTGCACCAGTTTTGTTTTAAGGACTAACGTTGCACCGGTTTTGTTTTAAGGACTAACGTTGCACCAATTTTGTTTTAAGGACTAACGTTGCACCGGTTTTGTTTTAAGGACTAATGTTGCACCGGTTTTGTTTTAAGGACTAATGTTGCACCGGTTTTGTTTTAAGGACTAACGTTGCACCGGTAACTTATTGTTCCTATGGTGACCTCCAGTGGAGCTTCCACTGTGTAATGTATCGGGTGTCCGCCTTGTAACTGAGGGGTTGAGAGTTTCTATCATCTATCTATCTTCCTTTAATGTCGAACCCCTCGCGGGATAAATATCACCCCACCAGGCAGTATTTCAAGGCTGGTACCCCGATAGAGCCACCATGAGAACAGACTGGTACCCAGATAGAGCCGCCATGAAAACAGGCTGGTACCCAGATAGAGCCACCATGAGAACAGGCTGGTACCCAGATAGAGCCACCAGGAGAACAGACTGGTACCCAGATAGAGCCGCCATGAGAACAGACTGGTACCCAGATAGAGCCACCAGGAGAACAGGCTGGTACCCAGATAGAGCCGCTATGAGAACACACTGGTACCCAGATAGAGCCACCATGACAACAGGCTGGTACCCAGATAGAGCCACCATAAGAACAGACTGGTACCCAGATAGAGCCACCAGGAGAACAGGCTGGTACCCAGATAGAGCAGCTATGAGAACAGACTGGTACCCAGATAGAGCTACCATGACAACAGACAGGTACCCAGATAGAGCTACCATGACAACAGACAGGTACCCAGATAGAGCCGTCATGAGAACAGACTGGTACCCAGATAGAGCCACCATGAGAACAGACAGGTACCCAGATAGAGCCACCATGAGAACAGGCTGGTACCCAGATAGAGCCACCATGAGAACAGACTGGTACCCAGATAGAGCCACCATGAGAACAGACTGGTACCCAGATAGAGCCACCATGAGAACAGACTGGTACCCAGATAGAGCCGCCATGAGAACAGACTGGTACCCAGATAGAGCTACCATGAGAACAGACAGGTACCCAGATAGAGCCACCATGAGAACAGGCTGGTACCCAGATAGAGCCACCATGAGAATAGGCTGGTACCCAGATAGAGCCACCATGAAAACAGGCTAGTACCCAGATAGAGCCACCATGAGAACAGACTGGTACCCAGATAGAGCCACCATGAGAACAGACTGGTACCCAGATAGAGCCGCCATGAGAACAGACTGGTACCCAGATAGAGCCACCATGAGAACAGACTGGTACCCAGATAGAGCAGTTATGAGAACAGACTGGTACCAAGATAGAGCCACCATGAGAACAGACTGGTACCCAGATAGAGCCACCATGAGAACAGGCTGGTACCCAGATAGAGCCACCATGAGAACAGGCTGGTACCCAGATAGAGCCACCATGAAAATAGGCTGGTACCCAGAGAGCATCCATGAGAACAGACTGGTACCCAGATAGAGCATCCATGAAAACAGACTGGTACCCAGATAGAGCCACCATGAGAACAGACTGGTACCCAGATAGAGCCACCAGGAGAACAGGCTGGTACCCAGATAGAGCCGCTATGAGAACACACTGGTACCCAGATAGAGCCACCATGACAACAGGCTGGTACCCAGATAGAGCCACCATGAGAACAGACTGGTACCCAGATAGAGCCACCAGGAGAACAGGCTGGTACCCAGACAGAGCAGCTATGAGAACAGACTGGTACCCAGATAGAGCTACCATGACAACAGACAGGTACCCAGATAGAGCTACCATGACAACAGACAGGTACCCAGATAGAGCTACCATGACAACAGACAGGTACCCAGATAGAGCCGCCATGAGAACAGACTGGTACCCAGATAGAGCCACCATGAGAACAGACAGGTACCCAGATAGAGCCGCCATGAGAACAGACTGGTACCCAGATAGAGCCACCATGAGAACAGACAGGTACCCAGATAGAGCCACCATGAGAACAGGCTGGTACCCAGATAGAGCCACCATGAGAACAGACTGGTACCCAGATAGAGCCACCATGAGAACAGACTGGTACCCAGATAGAGCCACCATGAGAACAGACTGGTACCCAGATAGAGCCGCCATGAGAACAGACTGGTACCCAGATAGAGCTACCATGAGAACAGACAGGTACCCAGATAGAGCCACCATGAGAACAGGCTGGTACCCAGATAGAGCCACCATGAGAACAGGCTGGTACCCAGATAGAGCCACCATGAAAACAGGCTAGTACCCAGATAGAGCCACCATGAGAACAGACTGGTACCCAGATAGAGCCACCATGAGAACAGACTGGTACCCAGATAGAGCCGCCATGAGAACAGACTGGTACCCAGATAGAGCCACCATGAGAACAGACTGGTACCCAGATAGAGCAGCTATGAGAACAGACTGGTACCAAGATAGAGCCGCCATGAGAACAGACTGGTACCCAGATAGAGCCACCATGAGAACAGGCTGGTACCCAGATAGAGCCACCATGAGAACAGGCTGGTACCCAGATAGAGCCACCATGAAAATAGGCTGGTACCCAGAGAGCATCCATGAGAACAGACTGGTACCCAGATAGAGCCACCAGGAGAACAGGCTGGTACCCAGATAGAGCCGCTATGAGAACACACTGGTACCCAGATAGAGCCACCATGACAACAGGCTGGTACCCAGATAGAGCCACCATGCGAACAGACTGGTACCCAGATAGAGCCACCAGGAGAACAGGCTGGTACCCAGATAGAGCAGCTATGAGCACAGACTGGTACCCAGATAGAGCTACCATGACAACAGACAGGTACCCAGACAGAGCTACCATGACAACAGACAGGTACCCAGATAGAGCCGCCATGAGAACAGACTGGTACCCAGATAGAGCCACCATGAGAACAGACAGGTACCCAGATAGAGCCACCATGAGAACAGGCTGGTACCCAGATAGAGCCGCCATGAGAACAGACTGGTACCCAGATAGAGCCACCATGAGAACAGACTGGTACCCAGATAGAGCCACCATGAGAACAGACTGGTACCCAGATAGAGCCGCCATGAGAACAGACTGGTACCCAGATAGAGCTACCATGAGAACAGACAGGTACCCAGATATAGCCACCATGAGAACAGGCTGGTACCCAGATAGAGCCACCATGAGAACAGGCTGGTACCCAGATAGAGCCACCATGAAAACAGGCTAGTACCCAGATAGAGCCACCATGAGAACAGACTGATACCCAGATAGAGCCACCATGAGAACAGACTGGTACCCAGATAGAGCCGCCATGAGAACAGACTGGTACCCAGATAGAGCCACCATGAGAACAGACTGGTACCCAGATAGAGCACCATGAGAACAGGCTGGTACCAGATAGAGCCACCATGAGAACAGACTGGTACCCAGATAGAGCAGCATGAGAACAGGCTGGTACCCAGATAGAGCCACCATGAGAACAGACTGGTACCCAGATAGAGCAGCTATGAGAACAGCTGGTACCAAGATAGAGCCGCCATGAGAACAGGACTGGTACCCAGATAGAGCCACCATGAGAACAGGCTGGTACCCAGATAGAGCCACCATGAGAACAGGCTGGTACCCAGATAGAGCCACCATGAGAACAGACTGGTACCCAGATAGAGCATCCATGAAAACAGACTGGTACCCAGATAGAGCCGCCATGAGAACAGACTGGTACCCAGATAGAGCCACCAGGAGAACAGGCTGGTACCCAGATAGAGCCGCTATGAGAACACACTGGTACCCAGATGGAGCCACCATGACAACAGGCTGGTACCCAGATAGAGCCACCATGAGAACAGACTGGTACCCAGATAGAGCCACCAGGAGAACAGGCTGGTACCCAAATAGAGCAGCTATGAGAACAGACTGGTACCCAGATAGAGCTACCATGACAACAGACAGGTACCCAGATAGAGCTACCATGACAACAGACAGGTACCCAGATAGAGCCGCCATGAGAACAGACTGGTACCCAGATAGAGCCGCCATGAGAACAGACAGGTACCCAGATAGAGCCACCATGAGAACAGGCTGGTACCCAGATAGAGCCACCATGAGAACAGACTGGTACCCAGATAGAGCCACCATGAGAACAGACTGGTACCCAGATAGAGCCACCATGAGAACAGACTGGTACCCAGATAGAGCCGCCATGAGAACAGACTGGTACCCAGATAGAGCCACCATGAGAACAGGCTGGTACCCAGATAGAGCCACCATGAGAACAGACTGGTACCCAGATAGAGCCGCCATGAGAACAGGCTGGTACCCAGATAGAGCCACCATGAGAACAGGCTGGTACCCAGATAGAGCCACCATGAAAACAGGCTAGTACCCAGATAGAGCAACCATGAGAACAGACTGGTACCCAGATAGAGCCACCATGAGAACAGACTGGTACCCAGATAGAGCCGCCATGAGAACAGACTGGTACCCAGATAGAGCCGCCATGAGAACAGACTGGTACCCAGATAGAGCCACCATGAGAACAGGCTGGTACCCAGATAGAGCCACCATGAGAACAGGCTGGTACCCAGATAGAGCCACCATGAAAATAGGCTGGTACCCAGAGAGCATCCATGAGAACAGACTGGTACCCAGATAGAGCCACCATGAAAACAGACTGGTACCCAGATAGAGCCACCATGAGAACAGACTGGTACCCAGATATAGCATCCATGAAAACAGACTGGTACACAGATAGAGCCACCAGGACAACAGGATGGTACCCAGATAGAGCCACCATGAGAACAGACTGGTACCCAGATAGAGATACCATGAGAACAGACTGGTACCCAGATAGAGCCACCATGAGAACAGGCTGGTACCCAGATAGAGCATCCATGAGAACAGACTGGTACCCAGATAGAGCCACCAGGAGAACAGGCTGGTACCCAGATAGAGCCACCAGGACAACAGGATGGTACCCAGATAGAGCCACCATGAGAACAGGCTGGTACCCAGATAGAGCCACCATGAGAGGCTGGTACCCAGATAGAGCATCCATGAGAACAGACTGGTACCCAGATAGAGCCACCATGAAAATAGGCTGGTACCCAGAGAGCATCCATGAGAACAGACTGGTACCCAGATAGAGCCACCATGAAAACAGACTGGTACCCAGATAGAGCCACCATGAGAACAAACTGGTACCCAGATAGAGCATCCATGAAAACAGACTGGTACCCAGATAGAGCCACCAGGACAACAGGGTGGTACCCAGATAGAGCCACCAGGACAACAGGATGGTACCCAGATAGAGCCACCATGAAAACAGACTGGTACCCAGATAGAGCCACCATGAGAACAGACTGGTACCCAGATAGAGCCACCATGAGAACAGGCTGGTACCCAGATAGAGCATCCATGAGAACAGACTGGTACCCAGATAGAGCCACCATGAGAACAGGCTGGTACCCAGATAGAGCCACCAGGACAACAGGATGGTACTCAGATAGAGCCAACAGGATGGTACCCAGATAGAGCATCCATGAGAACAGGCTGGTACCCAGATAGAGCATCCATGAGAACAGACTGGTACCCAGATAGAGCATCCATGAGAACAGACTGGTACCCAGATAGAGCCACCAGGAGAACAGGCTGGTACCCAGATAGAGCCACCATGAGAACAGGCTGGTACCCAGATAGATGTTATGTTATGTTATATTTCGGGTTTTACGCCTGCATCAGCACCATTTTGGGCTATATCGCCGGCGGGCAGTTTACTTAACAACACCTTTCCTGGGCAGGCTCCAGCGGTTAACCAGTACTTGGGTGCACCAACCTCCGTAAGAAACTGCCAACTTTTTCATATATATGAGACACGGCCTGAGCGGGGCTCGAACCCGTGACCATCAGTGATGATAGGTTACAGTGGTATACAAGTCAGCGACCTTAACCACTCGACCACGGAGGCGGACTACCCAGATAGAGCCACCATGAGAACAGGCTGGTACCCAGATAGAGCCACCATGAGAACAGGCTGGTACCCAGATAGAGCCACCAGGACAACAGGATGGTACCCAGATAGAGCCACCATGAGAACAGGCTGGTACCCAGATAGAGCATCCATGAGAACAGACTGGTACCCAGATAGAGCCACCATGAGAACAGGCTGGTACCCAGATAGAGCCACCATGAGAACAGGCTGGTACCCAGATAGAGCCACCAGGACAACAGGATGGTACCCAGATAGAGCCACCATGAGAACAGACTGGTACCCAGATAGAGCCACCATGACAACAGGCTGGTACCCAGATAGCCCAATCCTCTGCAAGCTTCCTCGCTAGTGAAAGATCTTTACCAAAATGACTTGTATTGTTTACATGTGACATTATAATCCATGTATTCAGTGTAATGCTCCCAAACTCCTACACGACTTCTGACGAGGTAAATAAATAAGGATACCATAACAGGGGCCTGAAAGAAATCAGACTTGTATTACTTTGATTACACTAAATTCTGATTTGCAAACAAGTAGTAGTCTCAGTCATAAGTCTTGAGATTTTTTGGGAGGATGAGGTGGGGTATATGAGCCAAGGATTAACAATATACAAGCGAACACGCAAACCCTAGCAGCAGTGTACTACATATAGTGAGTAAGTTACCTGTAAGCTTGGTACAAGGTCATCACTATCCATGTTTGAGTGCTCTGTGTCCATATTGCCCATGTCCATATTGTTGAAATCACCTTGACGATGACCTAGTTATGCAAGAGACATGATGTATAATATTATGTCGTACTCGTATATCGTAACCGTCAACACGATTCATGTTAAATCCATGGTAACCACCAACAAGATTCATGTTAATCCATGGTAACCATCAACAAGATTCATGTTAATCCGTGGTAACCATCAACACGATTCATGTTAATCCATGGTAACCATCAACAAGATCCATGTTAATCCGTGGTAACCATCAACACGATCCATGTTAATCCGTGGTAACCATCAACACGATCCATGTTAATCCGTGGTAACCATCAACACGATCCATGTTAATCCGTGGTAACCATCAACACGATCCATGTTAATCCATGGTAACCATGAACAAGATTCATGTTCATCTTGAAAAATAAAGCTCGTTAAAACATAAAATGCCATGATAGAATTACTGAAAATCTCACTGCAAATAAAGAAGATATGCTAAATTAGGACATTATATAGGTGGCCATCTTGGATTAACCAAGTCATGTACCGGTAAAAGAAATCAAATTATAGTGTTGCCTGTGTATATATTATTTAACAAGGTACTTATTTTTGTGTCGGATGCATATGTTTTCATTATTTTGGCTAACAGGAAGTCAATTGTTAGGTAACGATGACATCACAACTAACAATGAATATTCAAATGGCAGCCATTTTGAACAATATTTCAAGATTTTATATACTCATTACTGCTTCCGTTACAGTGCGATTTTCGTACTTTTTTCTGTATCATGCCCACATTTCAAATTAGATGCTGCTTAAATGCGTACATCACCTGCTGAAATGTTTCCTTTAAATTGGCCCACATTTCAAATTAGATGCTGCTTAAATGCGTACACCATCTGCTGAAATGTTTCATTTAAATTGGCACACATTTCATATTAGATGTTCAGGTTCGATCCGCCGTCTGACCCTAATAAAATTAACAGTCTTTCAGATGGGACGTTAAACCGAGGTCTCGTGTCGGTGCTTTACACCGTTCACGTAAAAGAACCAGAGGAGATTCTGGAATGGGTCTCTGTCTGTATCATGCACTATCCTCCAAAATCTAAAATAACAAATCTCTTCAGGAGGCGTCGCTCATATGGGCAACCGGTAGCGACGATAAATAAACGTAAAAACACAAATTAGATGTTGCTTAGATGCAACCACCATCATTCTTGTTCACACTGTAGATGGTTTAATATTCGTGTCAATATTTGTGTGCCTTCTTAGATGTTCACACAAGGGTCCATCAAACAGACTTTGGGGATACATTAATCAGGGAATAAACTTGGGGGGGGGGGGGGTCTCAACACAATATGACAATTAAGTTCAATCTTCACCAATTGTTTTAATTTAAACTATTTATTTTACAACGATTGCGAAACAAGTTTTAACAACATGTATTAATCACTCTTGTTGGCGCGAATGAAAGCGTAAATGTGGTTAATCGTGAAGGAGGAAACGAGTACCCAGAGAAAACCCGCCTGGCGACCACCGTATCAATTGCTTTTCTTGTGAAAGAATAGGCATATTGTTCATTTTAAACTAGAAATTGTTTTTGAATAAAACGCACGTCTCGCCACATCTCCAAAGTTGCATCAGAGGAGTCTTGAAATCATGCGAGTGAAATAACGTACAACTGTGGAAACATTCAATTTTACCGAGCTCTCGATTCAGAAAACTAAAGAGAAGACTCGGGGTTCCTCTGTCTGAATATTTGTCTGTAGCCAATTGAAAAACAATGGAGCCAATTTGAAAAACTTGGAGCCAACTAAGAGCAATATAGTTCACAGATAAATATTGAAGCCATATATTTGAGAAAACAAGCTGCGGCAAAAAAATACAATAAAAAAGTTGCGCCAAATATTTTCGCCAATTCACAAAATTCCCCGCCAGTATTTTATTTTTGTCGCAGTTGGCACGATTGGCGATCGACAACGGGAACCCTGATAACTGTGTGAAAAATTACTCGAGCAGAACATAAAGATAATATACACAACTTGGTATGATACTGACCAGTCATGTTATGTTTCGTGAAAATCTCACAGAGATTTAGAACATCTTGTCTGCACAAACTGTGTGCCCGACACGACAAATATTACAAAATCAACATGGGTCTTCTACGCTCTGTGTAGACAT
This sequence comes from Archivesica marissinica, assembly GCA_014843695.1. Taxonomy (NCBI): domain Eukaryota; kingdom Metazoa; phylum Mollusca; class Bivalvia; order Venerida; family Vesicomyidae; genus Archivesica; species Archivesica marissinica. Next base: position 73,991,762 of record CM026403.1, read on the forward strand.
ATCTACTGGAAATCAATTACTGGTCATTTGGGGTCAGAGAAGGGAAAGCACCATACTTATTGGCAGGTGGAAATGACGTGAAACAAGGGCACTATATCCTCAAAGTTTTGCTTGTGGCTGCAAATAATGCAGACAAACATGGAAACCAATTGCAGGGGTTTAAAATAAACCTTTGCTTATAGCTTCTATCATTGACACATATACGCTTACCTCCGCGCCAATCAGAGTGCCAATCAAGAGTGATTCATATAAGTTGTTAAAACTTGTTTCACAATTGTGATAAATTGAATAAAGTTTAAAGTTTAGTTATTTTCTTATTGTCTTGGTCTATGTTCTTAGTCTATTTCTGGCTTGTGATTTAATGTCACACAAACAACTCTCCAGCTATTATTTATGGAGGAAGAACCCAGTATTTCAGGCATGAACAGGCAACAGGGTAGAACCACAAACTTTCTGCCGTCCAGCCGCATAGTTTCCTCATTTGAAAGACTTCGACACCCCCAGTGGGGTTCAAACCTACAGCGGTGAGGGGCAAGTGATTTTAAGTCAATTACCATATTCAATCAGATATTGAAGACCCATCTTGGTGTACAAAGCAAATAGCAATTCAGACACTAAATTGGTAGCACTCAAGTAAATGCCGGATATTCAGAATGACGTAAATATTCCGTACTGTGAGATTCAAATTGACCCCATAAGTACATCCGATGCGACTGCACTGTAGACGGGGATGAATTCTTCGCAAGATCATATTATCGAGAATCTCGTAATGAGTCATAAGGTCAAAAGGTCATGAGGTCACGAACGTGGCACAGTATTTCCACTGATTGGATGCTTGAGCTACGAATTCACGATCAAAACATCATTTCAATAAGTATCTATTGTCATTGAACACTTTCCGCGAACACATTGATAAAAACGGATTCATGTGGAAAAAAATGCGGCAAACTTTCTCACTAACAATATTTGATGAACGATATGGCAGGATGATGATGACGATGCGGGAGAGACAAACAAGACAATGGTACATACCTCCGTCTTGCGCATCCATTTCGCTCACATTACTCAGGAACTCTTCAGGAGTTCTCGGTACAAAACTGGTCCCACCACTGCCCATCCCACCTGAAACAACACGAGAAAACAGTGTTGACAGGGCGATTGAAATTACGGTACTATGGTCGAATGACACGCTACTTTGGATGACTTTTATATACGTTTTATATGCAAAATTGAAAAGGTGGACATTTTTGGCTTCGGATAAAAAAAACCCAAAATGGTCTCGCTGCATATTCCGTGTAAACAAATGAAACAGCAATATCTTTTGTTATTTCAAAAAGGTGATGAATAAATTATGCAATATTTAGAAAATGCGTACGAGTCGTACGATTGTAAAGGAGCAGTGTAGCCATGAGGTAGTTTAGAAAAACATGAATGTTGAGAAAAACTCGGAAAGTTGCAAAACGCTGGCAAACTAGATTCCCAAGGGCAACATACCAAGCCTACTAGTTGCCGACGTGATAATAGGGGACAAGATACGCACCAGGCAGGAAATACTGTACCCATTCTTGACATTTGACCTTGGGAGCCACACACCAAGGTTTTACGCTAGAGGTCAACTCAATATGTATGATGAAATTTGACAATAGGTCACAGTGGTTTACAAGATACAGAGAGCAGACAGAAAACACAACCGTGTTGATGCATGACAAATTGGAAAAGCAGAATACAAAATGGAATAAATTCCCCGCATATTAATTTTTTTGTTAGTTTTAGGACTTTATTATATTATAAACATATTCCAACAAATGTATATAAATATATATTTGGAATACGGTAGAAGTAGCTCATACACATATTGAATTTGTTTCTGTACCTGCTGATACGTGCGTATGCTGTATGAATGTGTGTATGGTTGTGAGAGTGCTTGGTGTGAGAAATTGAGTGTGAGAGTGGATCAGAGCTACAAAATATTCTATGTCAATTTCTTATCATATTTAAATGTTTAGATTATGTACTTTAAGATATACATAGATTGTAAATAAATTAAATAAAATAAAAAATATATATTGTACAAATGAACCCCTTGCCCTCTAAAACAAGCTAGATAAAACAGTGTTAATCCTTTACTCCACAGCAGACGAGGCAAACTACTCATTGTATCTCCATACTGCTGATAAGCAATAGGCACACTGTGCTACATACTCAATCATCCATATCCATGATAAGCAATAGACACATTGTACTACATACTCAATCATCCATATCCACACTGCTGATAAGCAATAGGCACATTGTACTACATACTCAATCATCAATATATATATATGGGTATAGATAGCAGTGTTGAACAACAGTCATGTGGGTAGCGATGAATGTATGGCATTTTAGTGGAAGAAAGGCCCTGCACCTTCTGCTACTCACTGGCGGAATAACCTACCTAGTCCCGAGTCTGAGCTTCCCTGTCTGGCATGAAGTTCTGTAGCATTTGACTGTCCCAGAAACGGGTCTGTGATTGTTGTTAGCTCCGTATTCGAATTACGTAATGCCAACTCCTGTAACAAAAACGCATTAACCATGTCCAAGCTATTGTCTCAATATATTGCAGAGGAATACTGCACCTACAGTGATAATTGGTACATTGTGTGTGATCACTTGCAATAGTAGTCATAGTCACAAGGCGGGGCCTCAGGCAAGCGAAAACCAGGGTTCATTCTAGGTTAGAATTTTTGGGAGAAGTGAGAAAGCGTGCGATCGCATCCTTAAATGGTGTTATTTAATAAATTTCAAAAAATATGGTTAAAATGCACAGTATGACCATTAACCCATTTCATTCTGGATACCGTTCAAACAGTATTTGCAAAGAACATAGAGCCAGATCAGCCGCCATAGAACGTACCATCAGGCTCTATGCTGTTTGCTATTCAGATGATCTTGCTAAGACACTTGGCTATGTAGCAAACAACATAGATCCTGATCAGCACGCAGCATCACGCTGCGGCTGATCTGGATCTATGTTGTTTGCAAAAGCCTTTAAATATATCCAGAATGAAATGGGTTAAATACAACATTATAATAGAAGGAGTGCTTTATAATGGGCAAGTGTATCTTACTTTAGGGAGAAGTGGGGCCCCCAGAGGGCGAAGTCAAGGTCCTTAGGGCGACTATTTCGCCCACATCGCCCTCTAAAATGATCCCTGAAAACCTTTTCATAGTCGCAGGGCGGGGCCTCAGGTAAGCGAATACCTTTTCATAGTAGTAAGGCGGGGTCTCAGGCAAGCGAAAACCTTTTCATAGTCGCAAGGCGGGGCCTCAGGCAAGCGAAAACCTTTTCATAGTCGCAAGGCGGGGCCTCAGGCAAGCGAAACCTTTCATAGTCTCAGGCAAGCGAAAACCTTTTCATAGTCGCAAGGCGGGGTCTCAGGCAAGCGAAAACCTTTTCATAGTCGCAAGGCGGGGCCTCAGGCAAGCGAAACCTTTCATAGTCTCAGGCAAGCGAAAACCTTTCATAGTCTCAGGCAAGCGAAACCTTTCATAGTCTCAGGCAAGCGAAACCTTTCATAGTCTCAGGCAAGCGAAACCTTTCATAGTCTCAGGCAAGCGAAACCTTTCATAGTCTCAGGCAAGCGAAAACCTTTTCATGAATAAACACTAAGATTGTGCAAACGACAATATTATTTTTTTATTTAAACACGCGTAAACCAGGGATCATTTTAGAGGGCGATTTGGGGCGAATATATCGCCCCAGGGACCCTGTTGTTTTTGTGCATTTTCACCATTTTCATACAAAATTTTGTCCGGTAAGCGAAATTGGCTCATTATAAAGCACTCATTCAGTTCAAATGTTGTATTTAATGGTCATGCTGTGAATTTTAATCATGTTTTGTTGAAATTGATTAAATAACACCATTTAAGGACGCAATCACATGCTTTCTCAATTCTCCCAAAAATTCTGACGCTGGTTAAAAATTTATATCAATGGCGGGAATTAAAAACGTTTTCTAGATCAATGAAATAGCTATAAACTGGTTCTCAGACAAACATACAATAATCTGCACAAAGGTAATTGCTAAGCAGTCAGAGCTAAAGTCTGCCGCCATATTAAAACATTTCACTGAAGATTACAGCCCGTTAGATTACATGTATTGGCGATCTGAAATCCCAGAATTCCAATACAAATTCCGAGATCCGGAAAAGTGATTTGGTGAAATACACTTCACACAAGACTACTCATCCAGGCTTCCCCTGTCTGAATATTTGTCTGTGCCACTTCTGTCGCCAATTTGAATAACTTGGAGCCAACTAAGAGCCATATACTGTATGTAGTTCACAGAAAAATATTTGAAGCCATGTATTTGACAAAACATGTGCCAAAAAAAAGAAAAGAAAAAAACAATTGCGCCAAATATTTCGGCATTGGCGACCGACATCGGGAACCCAGCTCATCCAATGCCCTGCATTAACAGAGATAACGCTGATCCAAACATAGATTTTATTTGTTTTGCTCATCCAATGACCTGCATTAACAGAGATAATGCTGATCCAAACATAGAGTTTGCTTGTTTCATCAAAATATATCTCAGAGCCCGAGTCACAGGATTTGATAATTCACAAATTTTCTTTTTATTTTAAGCGGACGTGTTTTTGTGATAGGAAACGATGTCCCATTGCGCTAAAGGGCGTGCTATACTACGTCATACATGACATCACTGATGACTTGAGCAATTGGCAATATTTCAAACTGCTGCGGCTGGCGTAAAGAAGTGAGATTATAACGACATTTCTATATTTCATTGGAAAGCATCGTATATTATATACTATATACATGCATAAAATGTCACCAAGCACTAAATATTTAAGCGCTAATACTATATATCTATGCTTACAATACAGACCGCACCTACAATACACCCCCAATAAAACCTACCACCCCCCAAATTACAAATGGTTTGTTTGTTAGTGCGGGTTTTACGCCTGCATCAGCACCATTTTGGGCTATATCGCCGGCGGGCAGTTTACCTAACAACACCTTTCCTGGGCAGGCTCCAGCGGTTAACCAGTACTTTGGTGCATCAACATCCGTAAGAAACTGCCAACTTTTTCATATAAATGAGACACGGCCTGTGCGGGACTCGAACGCGTGACCATCAGTGATGATAGGTTACAGTGGTATACAAGTCAGCGACCGTAACCACTCGACCACGGAGGCGGGAATTACAAATGGGGTTCATTCTAGGTCAGAATTTTTGGGAGAAGTGAGAAAGCGTGTGATCGCTTCCTTAAATGGTGTTCTTTAATATACTTCTGCAAAATAGGGTTAAAATGCACAGGTACAACCATTAAATACAACATTTGAATAGAAGGAGTGCTTTATAATGGGCCAGTGTATCTTACTAGACAAAATTTTGTTTGAAAATCGTATATAAACCAAAAATTAAAATTAAGTGGGGCCCCCAGAGGGCGAAGTCAGGGTCCCTAGGGCGACAATTTCGCTCACATCGCCCTCTAGAATGATCCCTGGAATTGTATAAATGGTTAGTTTATACAAATTTATTTTAGCTCGATTGCGAAACAAGTTATTTCAACTTATATAAATCACTCTCGAGACCTCATTCCTGATGGAATCCATCGCCACGAGGGAGAGAGAAGAGGCAACGTGGAATTTAAATGCCTTGCCTAAGGGCACAATCGTAACGGCTCCAGCGGTGCAAATGGTTAAACAACAGAATGATGAACAGTATATAACAATATCACTACAGAATACAATTACCCCACACACAGACGGACGGATGCTACATTAAACTTTCATAGGAATGCAAGCACGATTATAATGAATGGTGTGTTGGGGGGGGGGGGTTAAAGCTGCACCAACAGCTTAGGTTATACGACAAATCTTCCTATTATTGGTGGCAGACCCTGGCTGCCCCCCCCCCCTCCTCCAATCAGTATTTCCGGCACCTAGAAGAACCATCGATTTTCCACAGGTCAGCAGGATAACTCCGTTGCAAGAATTCGACACCCCAAGTGGGATTCAAACCTACAGCAATAAGGGACAAGTGATGTGAAGTCAATGACCGTAACCCGAGTGTGGAAGTCGTGATGGCGCAGTGGATGTGGTCCAGAGTTCGAGCCCCGCTGGAGCCGTTACGATTGTGCCCTTAGGCAAGGCATTTAAATTCCACGTTGCCTCTTCTTTCTCCCTCGTGGCGATGGATTCCACCAGGAATGAGGTCTCGAGAGTGATTAATATAAGTTGAAAGAACTTGTTTCGCAATCGAGCTCAAATAAATTTAAGGAAAAAAAGAAAAAATGATCGTAACCACTCGGCCATTGATTCCCATGATTCGTACAACATAAATATAAACAGTTTATGAAACAATTTATGACAAAGCAGGACTGGAAATTCTTAAAGGAACATCGATATCTGTATTCTTGTTTCATACTATGGTAGACATATTCCATAGAATCCAGACATATGTCAATATAAGAATTATTTCCAGGTTGTTTTCGTACAAGTTGCTTCTAAATCATCTTCAATCAATATCAGATAATAAATCAGCGGCCAAATCATGTCTAAAGGGTGTGGCTAAAATTCCAGCCCTGCCAAAAATGAAATTGAGTTATCCTCTATATACCCGATACAATCCCTACAATTTCCTACATCCTATAACTTAGTATAGCCAACGCTTCCAACTTCTTTAACAACGCATTTAATATTAACTTGATCTTTTACACATATTGTTTGGTAGAATAATAAGCGACTAGTCGCGACTTCCGGCATGATAAATCAGAAATCTTGACCTACAACTAACTGGTTATACATGTTCGATAAAAACTGCAGTGCGTCTTAAACTCCACTTTGATAAGCTACCTTCACTATGCAGCCAAATAATGTGTGAAATATTGTTTAAATAAATATTGATTGAAAACCTAACCATTAAAGTGACATTACATCGCAAAAGGAAAAATAAATCACGTACAAATGAATTACTACTACAAATTCTTCTGATTACATTCGAACACAACAGTAAATCAATAAACAGTTGTTTTGGGGTCTAGTAAGTAATTTCATTCACGCTCCTGAATTGACGTTTGTTTGTCACTGGAGTCAATACTAAACGTGCGATACTGTTGTTTAGAGATAATTTTAACTAAGATGTGCCTACAAATAAATATGCATAGGCACATATGCGAGCTATAACGGTAAATCTGTACCATAAATAGTGTATTCAGGATACGCACGTTGTATTCTGGATGTCGACCCTATTTACATTAATTTTGTTACAATGCATGTCAACAAACCGCGTATACGACGTCTTTTTATTAGGAGAAATACTCAGTTTTTGAGGCAAATATTAGGAAAAGAATTATACCATATAATAGGAAATTACATTCCGCAGACATTTGCGTTTTCACCGATGTAATGTCGTTTTAACACGATTTTGATAAAATCACATTTATCATACCGCAACATCTGGTTAGTGAACATCAGTAAACTCAAAGGATTCCAACTAAAAACGCCTATATTCATTTCGGGATATATCGGAATTATCTGCCAAGGGAGGTAATAAGAAAGCTGGAGAGGTCGCTTATTTTGTGTTGTATTGAAGCTGGACCCACTTAACCCGATATCATCTATTGGGCTTTCCAGAGTGTGTTATATAGTTTATAATTAGTTTAATCATATTTTTGGAAATATATATTATTAATTTATATTCTGTAGAAATTTGCATTTTCACTGATGTAGTGTCGCTTTAATTTGTCATTCATTATACAGCCGTAACTTGTGCCAGCGACCTCAAATGTGACAATTTTGAATTTCGGATGAATTTGAAACATAGCAGATAAGCAATAAGAGATCACTAAAATCATATTAGGGTCGTGTATATGTACGATAGACGACTACTAGCCGAGTATGTTTCAGGGTCGTGTATATGTACGATAGACGACTACTAGCCGAGTATGTTTCAGGGTCTTGTATATGTACGATGACGACTGCTAGACAAGTCTGTTTGACAGTCGGGTATAAGTACGATAGACGACTACTAGCCGAGTCTGTTTGACAGTCGGGTATATGTACGATAGACGACTACTAGCCGAGTCTGTTTGACAGTCGGGTATAAGTACGATAGACGACTGCTAGACGAGTATATTTGAGTCGGGTATAAGTACGATAGACGACTACTTGTCGAGTATATTTGAGTTGGGTATAAGTACGATAGATGACTACTAGCCGAATCTGTTTGACAGTCGGGTATAAGTATGATAGACGACTACTAGCCGAGTATATTTGAGTCGGGTATATGTATGATAGACGACTGCTAGCCGAGTATGTTTGACAGTCGGGTATATGTACGATAGACGACTGCTAGCCAAGTATGTTTGACAGTCGGGTATATGTATGATAGACGACTACTAGCCGAGTCTGTTTGACAGTCGGGTATATGTACGATAGACGACTACTAGCCGAGTCTGTTTGACAGTCGGGTATATGTACGATAGACGACTGCTAGCCGAGTCTGTTTGACAGTCGGGTATAAGTATGATAGACGACTACTAGCCGAGTATATTTGAGTCGGGTATATGTATGATAGACGACTGCTAGCCGAGTATGTTTGACAGTCGGGTATATGTACGATAGACGACTGCTAGCCGAGTATGTTTGACAGTCGGGTATATGTATGATAGACGACTACTAGCCGAGTCTGTTTGACAGTCGGGTATATGTACGATAGACGACTACTAGCCGAGTCTGTTTGACAGTCGGGTATATGTACGATAGACGACTGCTAGCCGAGTATGTTTGACAGTCGGGTATAAGTATGATAGACGACTACTTGCCGAGTATGTTTGACAGTCGGGTATAAGTATGATAGACGACTACTAGCCAAACTACTATGTTTGAGAGTCGGGTATATGTAGGATAGCTCAAGGAATGAAATGTGATCATACGAAAGTACCTGCTCGTGTTTTACCTGTCTGTTGAGCTCTTCCTGCCTCTTACGCAGCTGCTCTTTCTCCTCCTGTAGTTTCTGAAGTGCAGTCTGTTGCTGAGCAACCGGTGGCATACCCCTGGCCTGCGCGCCACCCACACCCATAGGGGCCTGCGGGTGGCCGGGCATAGGTCCAATCTGCGGCTGAGGTCGTACGTTCAATCTCTGCATATGCATTGCTGTAATAAACCAGATAAATATTTAATGGCATGACAATTGTGCCTATCTCTGAATTGTGTGGGAGAATCTCCGACTATAACTTATATGTAGGATTCCCACAAATTGTGTGGGAGAATCTCCGACTACAACTTACATGTAGGATTCCCACAAATTGTGTGGGAGAATCTCCGACTATAACTTACATGTAGGATTCCCACAAATTGTGTGGGAGAATCTCCGACTATAACTTACAAGTAGGATTCCCACAAATTGTGTGGGAGAATCTCCGACTATAACTTACATGTAGGATTCACACAAATTGTGTGGGAGAATCTCCGACTATAACTTACATGTAGGATTCCCACAAATTGTGTGGGAGAATCTCCGACTATAACTTACATGTAGGATTCCCACAAATTGTGTGGGAGAATCTCCGACTATAACTTACAAGTAGGATTCCCACAAATTGTGTGGGAGAATCTCCGACTATAACTTACATGTAGGATTCACACAAATTGTGTGGGAGAATCTCCGACTATAACTTACATGTAGGATTCCCACAAATTGTGTGGGAGAATCTCCGACTATAACTTACATGTAGGATTCCCACAAATTGTGTGGGAGAATCTCCGACTATAACTTACAAGTAGGATTCCCACAAATTGTGTGGGAGAATCTCCGACTATAACTTACATGTAGGATTCACACAAATTGTGTGGGAGAATCTCCGACTATAACTTACATGTAGGATTCCCACAAATTGTGTGGGAGAATCTCCGACTGTGGACTGCTGTAGATCAATTATATCAGTACTGCTATCCCAGGACATGTCCACGGTAACAACGTACTGCCATTCCATCTCAAGACATGTCCGCGATAACAACGTACTGCCATTCCATCCCAAGACATGTCCGCGGTAACAATGTACTGCCATCCCATCCCAGGGCATGTCCGCGGTAACAATGTACTGCCATTCCATCCCAGGACATGTCCGCGGTAACAACATACTGCCATCCCATCCCAGGGCATGTCCGCGGTAACAATGTACTGCCATCCCATCCCAGGGCATGTCCGCGGTAACAACATACTGCCATCCCATCCCAGGGCATGTCCGCGGTAACAATGTACTGCCATTCCATCCCAGGTCATGTCCGCGGTAACAACGTACTGCCATCCCATCCCAGGGCATGTCCGCGATAACAACGTACTGCCATCCCATCCCAGGGCATGTCCGCGATAACAACGTACTGCCATCCCATCCCAGGGCATGTCCGCGATAACAATGTACTGCCATTCCATCCCAGGACATGTCCACGATAACAATGTACTGCCATTCCACCACAGCACATGTCCGCGGTAACAACGTACTGCCATTCCATCCCAGGACATGTCCGCGATAACAATGTACTGCCATCCCATCCCAGGGCATGTCCGCGGTAACAACATACTGCCATCCCATCCCAGGGCATGTCCGCGGTAACAATGTACTGCCATTCCATCCCAGGTCATGTCCGCGGTAACAACGTACTGCCATCCCATCCCAGGGCATGTCTGCGATAACAACGTACTGCCATCCCATCCCAGGGCATGTCCGCGATAACAACGTACTGCCATCCCATCCCAGGGCATGTCCGCGATAACAATGTACTGCCATTCCATCCCAGGACATGTCCGCGATAACAATGTACTGCCATTCCACCACAGCACATGTCCGCGGTAACAACGTACTGCCATTCCATCCCAGGACATGTCCGTGGTAACAACGTACTGCCATTCCACCACAGGACATGTCCGCGGTAACAACATACTGCCATTCCACCACAGGACATGTCCGCAGTAACAACGTACTGCCATTCCGCCACAGGACATGTCCGCGGTAACAACGTACTGCCATTCCACCACAGGACATGTCCGAGGTAACAATGTACTGCCATCCCATCCCAGGACATGTCCGCGATAACAACGTACTGCCATCCCATCCCAGGACATGTCTGTGGTAACAACGTACTGCCATCCCATCCCAGGACATGTCCGTGGTAACAATGTACTGCCATCCCATCCCAGGACATGTCCGCGGTAACAACGTACTGCCATCCCATCCCAGGGCATGTCTGCGATAACAACGTACTGCCATCCCATCCCAGGGCATGTCCGCGATAACAACGTACTGCCATCCCATCCCAGGGCATGTCCGCGATAACAATGTACTGCCATTCCATCCCAGGACATGTCCGCGATAACAATGTACTGCCATTCCACCACAGCACATGTCCGCGGTAACAACGTACTGCCATTCCATCCCAGGACATGTCCGTGGTAACAACGTACTGCCATTCCACCACAGGACATGTCCGCGGTAACAACATACTGCCATTCCACCACAGGACATGTCCGCAGTAACAACGTACTGCCATTCCACCACAGGACATGTCCGCGGTAACAACGTACTGCCATTCCACCACAGGACATGTCCGAGGTAACAATGTACTGCCATCCCATCCCAGGACATGTCCGCGATAACAACGTACTGCCATCCCATCCCAGGACATGTCTGTGGTAACAACGTACTGCCATCCCATCCCAGGACATGTCCGTGGTAACAATGTACTGCCATTCCATCCCAGGACATGTCCGCGATAACAATGTACTGCCATTCCACCACAGCACATGTCCGCGGTAACAACGTACTGCCATTCCATCCCAGGACATGTCCGTGGTAACAACGTACTGCCATTCCACCACAGGACATGTCCGCGGTAACAACATACTGCCATTCCACCACAGGACATGTCCGCAGTAACAACGTACTGCCATTCCACCACAGGACATGTCCGCGGTAACAACGTACTGCCATTCCACCACAGGACATGTCCGAGGTAACAATGTACTGCCATCCCATCCCAGGACATGTCCGCGATAACAACGTACTGCCATCCCATCCCAGGACATGTCTGTGGTAACAACGTACTGCCATCCCATCCCAGGACATGTCCGTGGTAACAATGTACTGCCATCCCATCCCAGGACATGTCCGCGGTAACAACGTACTGCCATCCCATCCCAGGGCATGTCTGCGATAACAACGTACTGCCATCCCATCCCAGGGCATGTCCGCGATAACAACGTACTGCCATCCCATCCCAGGGCATGTCCGCGATAACAATGTACTGCCATTCCATCCCAGGACATGTCCGCGATAACAATGTACTGCCATTCCACCACAGCACATGTCCGCGGTAACAACGTACTGCCATTCCATCCCAGGACATGTCCGTGGTAACAACGTACTGCCATTCCACCACAGGACATGTCCGCGGTAACAACATACTGCCATTCCACCACAGGACATGTCCGCAGTAACAACGTACTGCCATTCCACCACAGGACATGTCCGCGGTAACAACGTACTGCCATTCCACCACAGGACATGTCCGAGGTAACAATGTACTGCCATCCCATCCCAGGACATGTCCGCGATAACAACGTACTGCCATCCCATCCCAGGACATGTCTGTGGTAACAACGTACTGCCATCCCATCCCAGGACATGTCCGTGGTAACAATGTACTGCCATCCCATCCCAGGACATGTCCGCGATAACAACGTAGAGCAGGGCTTTCATTAGACCCGAGCTCCCGGGTTTTGACGCACGAAAATTGATAAAGACGCATATTTGACTCTTGGTGAAAATGCCCTGAGAGTCATTTTGACCCGGGGCGTTGATCGGTCATGCGTCATCCAATATTTTCTCTCATCCGAGTAATTATCAAAATCTGTCTGTTTTCAAGGTCGAAGACCGTAACGGTAATCGTTCATATATAAAACGCAGTTATTGACCCGGGGCGTTGATCGGTCATGCGTCATCAAATATTTTCTCATCGGAGTAATTATCAAAATCTGTCTGTCTACGAGGTCGAAGACCGTAATCTTTCATATATAAAACGCAGTTATTTTCATCAAAAGTCTGCTGCATTTTGGTTTTGAACACGAGGGACTCGCATGCAAACTTTAGTATCAAAGGGAAATAAATCTTTAATAACGTTTCTCTAATACCTGTACGGCTCGGTATTTTTCCGGTAAAAATTAGTTTTTATCACCTTTAGCAAAGTTTTGCAAACAACCAATTACCGTTTGTGTTGTTTGCCATCATATGTGCTGCTAATCATGAGAACTGAGAAGTTTAAGTAGGTGTTGACATTATGTGTATTGTCAATGTACAATCGGCATAGATAAAACGGTGTTTTTGTAACAGTGTATTGTCAAGAATAAGTTGTCTGCTAATTGAGAAGCTTATAGTGGGCCACTGATATAGAAAATATACGCCGGAATCGTTTGATGATGTCGGTGAGTAAAAGTACTTTTGCTATTGTTTGTTACATATTTCTATGGGGTATTCATTGTGTGCACCACCCAAGAATAACTTACCACTGCGCATCCACAATGAGCTAGTTAGTCTCCAGAAGGAGAATGGGTGCCAGCCTCTACAAGACAGTGTGAACATCTACACCAGCGCCGGTATTCACAATGATATGATAGATGCAATAAACTCTGAGCTGGTAGATGACATAAATAAAGACATCAACTACAGTGACTTTGTGGGTGTAATTGTAGATGAAACCACAGACATAACTATCCACAAGAAACTTAACATATACTTTAAGTGTTTTAAGTCCGGCACATCTGAGCCCGTGGTGCACTTTGTGGACTGTGTTCCAGTGGTAAATGGAAAGGCTGAGACACTAGTACAGGAAATAGAGAATGTTTGTGTCAACATGGGACTGGATCTTATGAAAGTTGTATCAATGGCTAGCGACGGTGCAAGTGTTATGACTGGCCGTAAAGGTGGTGTTGGTGCGCTTCTTCGGAAAAAAAACCCCAGGCTAGTGCTAATCCACTGTGTAGCACATCGACTGGCTCTGTGTGCTGGGCAGGCATGCAGGGATGTGGCAGCATTCAGTGAGTATCATGATAACGTCAAGCAGGTCTACAGATACTTCCACAATTCAGCTGTTAGGTACAACACACTACGTGCAATGGAGACTGTGTTAAATGATGAACATGGTGACACAAAACATGTGACCCTTAAGGAGCCAGCAGCCACTCGGTGGTTATCTCTTGAAAGTGCAGTGAAAGCCATATACCATAGTTACCCCGCCCTCTTGATGGCACTTGAAAATGAGGCTGCAAACGGTGTAAGTGAGGCCAAAGGTATATTGAAGCGTGTCAAAAGTGTGTCATTCCTACTGAAAACAGCATTCTTGGTGGATATATTATTACCTGTGAACAAACTGTGCAAAGTCTTTCAGAAGGATGAACTTGATATTGATATTGTCAGCATGAATGTTCTCGCTACGAAAGAAACACTTGAAGCTTACAAGATCAAAAGTGGAACAACACTTCAAGCGGTGTATAGTGAAGTCACTACTGGGAAATACAAGGGAGTGAAACTTAACGATACTCCTCAACTACGCATGGGATTTCAAAACAGTGCTGATAAATACATTGATACTATCATTGACAACATCAACTCTCGGTTTGAGGAGTCATCCATGGACAAATTGGCTGTTGCCAACCGTGTGTTAAACCCAAAGCTGCTTCCCGTGTCCACTGTTGCCATCTGTGAATATGGTGAGGACAATTTAGAGTCCATCATTGACTGGCTTGGCCCAGTTGGTGAGGCTCCTGGCCTTGTAAATCCAGAACGCATGAGAGCGGACCACATTCAATTGAAAATGACCATCAAACACATGCGAGGAAAAACACTGAAAACTGTGTGCCAGGACTTAATTGAACATTATGATGACATATTGCCAGATTACTGTGTGTTAGCTAAGTACATGTTAACTGCACCTCTCACCAGTGTTGCCTGTGAGAGAGGGTTTTCAACCCAGAATAGACTCAAAACGAAAGCAAGATCAGGCATGTCCCATGACAAGGTAGCAAAACTTATCAGAATCATAGAGGAAGGGCCAACAGTAACAGATTTCCCGGCTGGAAAGGTTGCCCGCAGATTTGACAAAATGTGCAAGCGTAGGAAATGAAACAGTAACTTCAAACGTGCTCAGTAAAGTGATTGAATTAATGATTTGTGTCTTGAATAAAGTTTACAAAACTGTTTTTCATAAAAATAAAATACATATTTATTATAAACCTGTGTTCGTTTTGGTTAAAGTACAGTCATGTATTAGTAGAGAAAGGTCTGGCTTGGTCAGCTCACACATTGGTCTAGAGTGCATTGTATGATCGAGAAAAAAAAATACATATACGTAAAGTACCAACATGCATATATTTGACTCTTGAAAATTCCAGCTTGACTCTTGAAAATTCCTGTTTGACTCTTGAGATTTTGACCTCAAGGGTCATTGACTCTTGAGTTTCAAAGTCTAGTGAACGGCCCTGGTAGAGCCATCCCGCGACATGTCAGGGGTTAACAATGTACAGCCATCCCACGACATGTCAGGGGTTAACAACGTACAGCCATCCCACAACATGTCAGGGGTTAACAACGTACAGCCATCCCACAACATGTCAGGGGTTAACAACGTACAGCCATCCCACAACATGTCAGGGGTTAACAACGTACAGCCATCCCACAACATGTCAGGGGTTAACAACGTACAGCCATCCCACAACATGTCAGGGGTTAACAACGTACAGCCATCCCACAACATGTCAGGGGTTAACAACGTACAGCCATCCCACAACATGTCAGGGGTTAACAACGTACAGCCATCCCACAACATGTCAGGGGTTAACAACGTACAGCCATCCCACAACATGTCAGGGGTTAACAACGTACAGCCATCCCACAACATGTCAGGGGTTAACAACGTACAGCCATCCCAAACATGTCAGGGGTTAACAACGTACAGCCATCACACGACATGTCAGGGGTAACAACGTACAGCCATCCCACGACATGTCAGGGGTTAACAACGTACAGCCATCCCACAACATGTCAGGGGTAACAACGTACAGCCATCCCACGACATGTCGGTTAACAACGTACAGCCATCCCACAACATGTCTGGGGTAACAACGTACAGCCATCCCACGACATGTCAGGGGTAACAACGTACAGCCATCCCACAACATGTCAGGGGTAACAACTAGTCTTGGAAGAATGGTCACCATTGGCAACAAAATTCAGGAAATTGGTAAATCTTTTTCTTTAACAAAACGAAAGAACTGCACGGGTTTTAACTGTGTACCAGATCCGGGCAACTTACGTAATCTAGGATCAAACCAGCTGGTAGTGCGCTCGTTGTGGTTGATGAAATACACTTCGCCCTCGGGCGTCACAGCCTGCTCCCAGCCCTCAGGCAGGGTGATACCCTGTATGCCCTGCAACTGGTGAAGATTCTGTACCGAGACATTTGGGGAGACTTGCGGGGGCGTCTGCTGACCCAGGGGTGTGTTACTCTTGCTTAGATTAAAGTTTGGCTTTCGTGGATCCTGCCACGTGGTTTGCTGAGTAACATGACTGAAAATGAAATGAAAAAACGGTCATTACAAACAAACTGAAATGGAAAAACTGTCATTACAAACAAACTGAAAATGAAAAACTGTCATTACAAACAAACTGAAAATGGAAAACTGTCATTACAAACAAACTGACAATGGAAAACTCTCAGTACAAAATGAAACAAAAAGGAATAACTGCCATTACAAAACAAAATGGAAAATCTGACATATAAGATAAAAATGGAATAACTGTCATTACAAACACACTGAAATGTGAAAACCGTCATTACAAACAACGCTATTCTACAGTATGAAATGTAGGTCACACAATGAAATGATTTGTGAAGTCACTATGTAGGTCAAACAGTGAATTGATTTGTGAAATGTAGGGCACACAAATTAATTCAGGGATCATTCAAAATTTTGTCTAGTAAGATACACTGGCCCATTATAAAGCACTCCTATTCAAATAAAAGAACACCATTTAAGGAAGCGATCACGCGCTTTCTCACTTCTCCCAAAAATTCTGACCTAGAATGAACCCCGACAATGAAATGATTTGTGAAGTGACTATGTAGGTCAAGCAATGAAATGATTTGTGAAGTGACTATGTAGGTCAAGCAATGAAATGATTTGTGAAGTGACTATGTAGGTCAAACAATGAAATGATTTGTGAAGTGACTATGTAGGTCAAGCAATGAACTGATTTGTGAAGTCACTATGTAGGTCAAGCAATGAAATGATTTGTGAAGTCACTATGTAGGTCACACAATGAAATGAATTGTGAACTACAGTATGGGTGCTATTTGCATGTAGAATATATTCAAGACGTGATATATACCAACAGTCTCCCTAATATACATTTATTACACGCACTATAAATTGATAATACCTATCTATACATGTACATCACAAACCGCAAGTTAAATAAAGCGTCTATATTGTACCAGGGCTATGCACCATTTATGTACATTTTATTTCTCCTATTATATGCACCATAATATCACAAACCACACTTTGAAGGTCTAACTTTTACGAGGACTTTCGAAATATACGGTACACTTATTTGAACAAGTAGTATCACATTCTGTATTTAGGATAGATTATACTAGGGGTCATATTTGTATTCGATCAAAGAGATAGGAAGCACTTGAACATAAATCTCCCATTCATGAAAAGAACTGGTGATAAACACGCACAATAATTGCTATGCACCCACGTATAATGCACTGTCACAGTATAGTGTGTATCAATGAATGAACACAACAAAGATAACATAATCCATAATATCCGCAATCATCCATACATACAAGGCCACTCCTTTAGTTTAATATGTGTATCTTCATGGTTTTATTACCGAATTTACAGCCGGAATTCGGTTATAGTCGGGGGGGGGGGTTCCAATTGTAAATTTAAAAAAAAATTTTTTTAAATGACATTGGACAAAAACTGCCAGCAACGTTTTTCAATAGATGATGATTGTTGCATTTAATGTTATATTGTTATATTTCGGGTTTTACGCCTGCATCAGCACCATTTCGGGCTATATCGCCGACGGGCAGTTTACCTAACAACACCTTTCCTGGGCATGCTCCAGCGGTTAACCAGTACTTGGGTACACCAACCTCCGTAAGAAACTGCCAACTTTTTCATATAAATGAGACACGGTCTGAGCGTTGTTGCATTTAAAACTGACTTCTAAAGTTGATAGTTTCCCCAGAAACACTGCGAAATTCCCGATTCCATGGGTAACCAGGCGCGTAGCTAGGCTTACGCATGTACGCACATGCGCATGATTTATTTCAACAGTTCCTAGAAATGAAATTAAATACGAAAAATGCAATAAAAACTGGATTGTAAGGGGGTAAGAGGGGCACTGTCTTTCACTGGTCATTCACTCGTAAGAAAGCAGACATGAACGAAATGCCAACAGATATTGATTGTAGCTGATGTTCATAGTAGGCAAAAGTCACCTGAGACCGTATAGCGGACCCCTAGAATGGTGCGTAATCCATATTTAGGCCTAGCTACGCGCCTGGTAACGGCCATGCTGCAGGGTTCATTCGAGGTGATAATGTTTGGGAGAAGTGAGATAGCACGAGTGTGGCCTTAAATTGTGTTCTTTACCAAATGTCACAAAATATGGTTAAAAGACTCAATAAAATTAAATACATCATTTGAATAGGAGTGCTTTATAATGGGCCAGTGTATCTTAATGGACAGAATATTGGTTGAAAATTGTAAAAAGAACATTTTAGGGAGAAGTGGAAACTCCCAGGGGTCAGGGTCCCTATTTTACTCAAGTCGCCCTCTAGAATGAGCCCTGGGGCCATGTTGCCAAAATGGCAGGAAAATACACCGAACTTCTACGAGATTAAATGAGCAGATCACTGGGACATAAAATTATTAATATCTGCATTATTTATACAACATTTGCAAACGGACACATTAATTTGTATTTTGGAAAGTTTATGCACTGCAACACAAAATAAACCTCTACAATACTGTACTTTCCATAGGTCGTTCCAAGCAATAGTTTCATGTATAAATTATGGGGGGGGGAAACGGGTTGCATACATCGATTTAAAGCTATCATGTGCGATCAACACATATATGTACATGTATTAACCCTTTCCTTCATAGAGATTTAGGTTAATATACTATTATATCTCCATACAAACGACAGCCATTTAGCTATCATGCAGTGGATAAGTAGTCACCATATCTATCCCACCTCCATTGATATTACTGGGACAGTGGGACTACATGAGATTTAGATTAATATACTATTATATCTCCATACAAACGACAGCCATTTAGCTATCATGCAGTGGATAAGTAGTCACCATATCTATCCCACCTCCATAGATATTACTGCAACTACATGAGATTCTGGCCTTTATTATGAACATTGGTTTGGCTACTACATTGTCAATGTATGTCGTATTGGTAATGGCGTCAAGAGGTGCTTCTATGAGCGAAAGGGTTTATGAACATTGGTTTGGCTACTACATTGTTAATGTATGTCGTATTGGTAATGGCGTCAAGAGGTGCTTCTATTAGGGGAAAGGTATACTGTTGACGGTTTTTGAGTAATTTTGAGTAATCTTGGCCAAAATTCAAGGTCACACACTATTGGTGATGGGTACTTACTGTGGGTGAAGAGAATTAGTATTGGGATGTGTCTGCAAAATTCCATAGAAATAACTTGTTTTTGAGAATTGATAATGATGAGGTTTTTTTATACATGTACATACAATTCAAATCATTCTTAAAATCAGACTAGTTTCGACTAAAATGCATGTTCAATATCAGTGTTGGGGGTGGCAGGGCATGTTCAATATCAGTGTTGGGGGTGGCAGGGCATGTTCAATATCAGTGTTGGGGGTGGCAGGGCATGTTCAATATCAGTGTTGGGGTGGCAGGGCATGTTCAATATCAGTGTGGGGTGGCAGGGCTGTTCAATATAGTGTTGGGGGTGGAGGGATGTTCATTCACTGTGGGGGTGGCAGGGCATGTTCAATATCACTGTTGGGGGTGGCAGGGCATGTTCATATCACTGTTGGGGGTGGCAGGGCATGTTCAATATCACTGTTGGGGGTGGCAGGGCATGTTCAATATCACTGTTGGGGGTGGCAGGGCATGTTCAATATCACTGTTGGGGGTGGCAGGGCATGTTCAATATCACTGTGGGGTGGCAGGGCATGTTCAATATCACTGTTGGGGTGGCAGGGCATGTTCAATATCACTGTTGGGGTGGCAGGGCATGTTCAATATCACTGTTGGGGGTGGCAGGGCATGTTCAATATCACTGTTGGGGGTGGCAGGGCATGTTCAATATCACTGTTGGGGGTGGCAGGGCATGTTCAATATCACTGTTGGGGGTGGCAGGGCATGTTCAATATCACTGTTGGGGGTGGCAGGGCATGTTCAATATCACTGTTGGGGGTGGCAGGGCATGTTCAATATCACTGTTGGGGGTGGCAGGGCATGTTCAATATCACTGTTGGGGGTGGCAGGGCATGTTCAATATCACTGTTGGGGGTGGCAGGGTTCCCTATGTCTGAGCCACTTCTGTCACCAATTGAAAAATACTGGAGCCAAATAAGAGCCATATAGTTGTTCACAGATAACTATTTGAAGACATGTACTCCAGTTCACACAATTTAGCGTCAGTATTTGTATTTTGTCGCAATTGGCAGCCGACAAACGGAACTCTGCGGGTGGGGACTTACTGTTTGTGGGTGGGGACTTACTGTTTGTGGGTGCTGTTTGTGGGTGGGGACTTACTGTTTGTGGGTGGGGACTTACTGTTTGTGGGTGGGGGACTTACTGTTTGTGGGTGGGGACTTACTGTTTGTGGGTGGGGACTTACTGTTTGTGGGTGGGGACTTACTGTTTGTGGGTGGAGACTTACTGTGAGCACAGAGCAATGGTTTTGATGCGTACATAAAACTTCTTGTATTCATGCAAATGCCGACAAACAATCAGGGGCGTAGCAACAAATTTGATATTGTTGCGACATAGCTGACGAGTCAAGACCTTGTCGACAACGACACAATGAACTCGGCACATAAACCTACTACATGATGCACAGATGCACATATGCCGACTTCACAGTGTCATTGTCAATATTGTCAATATTATTACTAATAATCATAATGATAATTATGACATTAACTGGTGGATGTATATTAAGTAACAGCTGGTAGACCTACCGAGTCACCGTGGCGAATCCAGCATTATTTGAATCATTGGTCGACAATGTTGCAACAGTCGCACCATTATCTACGCCCAAAACAATACATGTAATAACGAGTTAGCACCAGATCAGCTCACATAAAACTACACCCCCCCCCCAGTAATATCAGTTACCAACTTACCAGTGGACTATAGTAAATTACTTCACTGAAACATTTGAATGAAACACCACAGGCATTTCGTATCGAGTTACATTTTTGTTTAATGGGTGTAAACTTACAGACTGCATTGAAATATTCAAGCAATGAACAATAGGCATATCAAACTAACTACAACCAGCGTAAATATCTAATTACATGACCAAATTTGAGAATGAGAAAACCCACGAAAAGATGCAGTATTTTAGAGATATTTCATTCGTCTGACCTCTGAATTAGTTTTTCATTTAAAATCACAAGTAGATACATATCCTGGGAAGCTAAAACGTTCATCTAAATATACATCAAAAATATTTTAGATAACAAAACTGAACTGTATGAAGTCAGAGTCCATAGCATGATTAATTTGCAATGTTGCCTCTAGGATAAGCCCTGTATAATTGTTTATTTGTTTGTTTTCTTCTGGTTTTACGCATTCCTCAGCATTTTGGGCTATTATCGCCGCCGGGCAGTTTACCAAACAACACCTTTCCTGGGAAGGCTCTAGCGGCTAACCAGTACTTGGTGCACTAAACTCTGCAAGAAACTGTCAACTTGTTCAAATAAATAGACACGGCCTGAGCGTGGCTGGAACCCGTGATGATAGGTTATAGTGGTATACAAGTCAGCGACCCTAGCAATTTATAATTGTTAAATCAATAAATCTTGACAGATACATTGAGTTCAATCAAACCTGTGTTAGTGGTCACCTCCATTAAGCAGCCAACCTGTATTAAGCAGCCAGCTTCCATGTTCCCAATCAGTTGTTTTGTTATACATTTGACCTCCATTAAGCAGCCACCTGTGCTAAGCAGCCACTTTTCCCGACTCCCTTGGCTTGCTGCTTAACCCTTTCAACACCACAGACCTCTAAATAGGCTTACAAAAAGTGTAGATCCAGATGAGCCGGCTCGTGACGAGCCGTCTCATCAGGATCTGCACTTTTTGCCAGTGATATGACTATTTTTAGACATAATTACCCATTTTGATAAATGAACTTGTCCAAATGTGATTTTCTGATTCATTTATTGGTCTAACAATATCATGGACCAGTCCATGTCAGTTACTTGGTGTTGAATGGGTTAAGACAGGTTTGACTCTATAGCCAATTGATACCTTACTGTAAATATTTGCTATCAATTAATTAACATTGTTTTTATAAATCACATTTATCAACCCGCAACATCTGGTTATGGAACAACAGTAAAAACAAAGGTACAGTATCCAACAAAAAGGACTGCTCTATATTTCTGGATAAATTAGACATTACTTGCCAAGAGATGTCGCTCATTGGAACTGTTTTTATTAATTAAAATAATGACAATTTTCTTGGCCTGAAATAATATTGACAAAAAAGGCTTTTATTGAGGAGAATTTATTGAAGAGAGCGGAATTGATTAGAATATATATGCCACTATTCATGCTAGCATGAACCCTTTCAACACCACAGGACTCTCAATATAATTACAAAAAGTGTAGATCCAGATGAGCAGGCTCATGATGAGCCGTCTCATCAGAATCTGCACTTTTTGCCAGTGATATGACTATTTTTAGACATAATTACCCATTTTGATAAATGAACTTGTCCAAATGTGATTTTCTGATTCATTTATTGGTCTAACAATATCATGGACCAGTCCATGTCAGTTACTTGGTGTTGAATGGGTTAAGACAGGTTTGACTCTATAGCCAATTGATACCTTACTGTAAATATTTGCTATCAATTAATTAACATTGTTTTTATAAATCACATTTATCAACCCCCAACATCTGGTTATGGAACAACAGTAAAAACAAAGGTACAGTATCCAACAAAAAGGACTGCTCTATATTTCTGGATAAATCAGACATTACTTGCCAAGAGACATGCTCATTGGAACTGTTTTTATTAATTAAAATAATGACAATTTTCTTGGCCTGAAATAATATTGACAAAAAAGGCTTTTATTGAGGAGAATTTATTGAAGAGAGCGGAATTGATTAGAATATATATGCCACTATTCATGCTAGCATGAACCCTTTCAACACCACAGGACTCTCAATATAATTACAAAACGTGTAGATCCAGATGAGCAGGCTCATGATGAGCCGTCTCATCAGAATCTGCACTTTTTGCCAGTAATATAACTATTTTTAGACAAAAATTACCCATTTTGATAAATGAACTGGTCCATATGTAATTATCGTATTAATTTATTGGTCTGAAAATATCATGCACCAGTCCATGTCATTACTTGGTGTTGAATGGGTTAAAGTGAAGATTTGAAGCTTCATTGATGTTACTGTGGAATATGATACACACAATTTTACAGCAATAAAACACAGCCTCGGTATGTATGCATTTATTATTCCTCACCAGGCTGATGTGAAACCGTACACATTTATTGAGGTTTTGAGTCATCAGCCGTGCATCATCATGCATGCAGTCTGTAAAACCGAAAAACACTATCAACTGTTAGTCTACATAACAGATGTCTTCTTCTATATCGTATATGTTACACAGTTCACAGGTAAACTAGTGTATTACCTACGGATTTATATATAGATACAATAGTTTTGCAGTGAACCGTTGATGGCGTAGCTAGTCATGCACATATGGTAGTGAGTTTCAGCAGCTACATCACAGGTGCCGATGGAAATAAAGGCCACAGGATATGCATCAAGTATCAATGGAAAACCTGGCTTTCCACATCTGGCAATCATCAAAACAACTCGTGCAAAAAAAAAACACAACAAAACAACGTAAATGATGAACAATCCCCAAGTACACTATTCAAACATTGTTATCAACCCAATGTTATCATGAAGAAATTTTGTTTGTTTTGGGGGTTTCAAGCCACACCAACCAGGGGCGTAGCTTGGCTGGAATTGATGTGTAGGCCAACTTAAAACTAGAGGGGGGGGTCGTCCCCAGGAAAACTATTTATAGCGTATATAATTTAATCCTGGCCTCCCGATTTTTGTTGCAGATTTGGCATTTTTATTTTTACGGAGAAAAGTTTAGTAATAGACGAAGCTACGCCAATGCCAACAGCTTAGGTCATCCGCGCATCACCATGCCATTTTTGGTGGAAGAAGACCCCGGATGTCCCTCTGTAAAGTATTTCAAGCACAGACTGACACTGGTAGAACAACTGATCTTCTGCAAGCTAGTTGGCTAGCTCCATGACATGAAATAATACGACCCCCCCAGTCGGGGTATAAAACCCAAAAATGTATTTCCATATTGCGTCAATCTTTTTGTATTGACCAGGGATGCTGTTCCTCCTGTCATAAGGAGAGGGCCTCAGGGGAGGCATGGGGTAAATTTTTAAATGGTACATTCTGAGGTTCCTGAAGGAACATAATTTTGTTGTTGTCTATTTTGGACCAATTATTGATAAGAATGTAAAATGTACAAGCAAGCTGCATACAAAAGCCATCTAGTCCGAAGACACTACGTTTAACATGCAGTACTGTATTAGTAATGAAACATTACATAGCAGGGTCAAACCAGGTGCGTAGCAAGCCGTATTGAAAGTGCAGGCCTGACTAATACATTTAGCACCAAAGTTACAGTGGTTATGGAGGGGTCTGGGGATATGTTCTCTCTCAGGAAAAGTTTGAATCCTCCCGACGTATTGCATGGTACGCTTTAGACGTTTAAATTTGGAATAACGCAACACTTTTAAAATGATACTAATTTGAGTGTAAAAAGCTACACAGAGATGAAATGTGAAATAGCCTATACGACTATAGATATACATGTAAATGTGATTGTCTGGCGAGATACAAGATGTATATGACTGCTGGTCTATA
This sequence comes from Archivesica marissinica, assembly GCA_014843695.1. Classification (NCBI taxonomy): domain Eukaryota; kingdom Metazoa; phylum Mollusca; class Bivalvia; order Venerida; family Vesicomyidae; genus Archivesica; species Archivesica marissinica. The sequence goes on from CM026403.1 coordinate 74,017,071, forward strand.
CCCACTTCCCACTTTTTATTGCACTGAAATTGTGTTGGCCTATTTCGATTTTTCATTTTCTGTGACAATCTGCAGGCCCAGGCCATCGGTGCCTTATACTGTTACGGCGCTACGTGCCTGCAACTGCAAGCAGCCCAATGTGTCTTAAGTTGTTAAAATCAGGAAATTCTATTCAAATATAGAATTGGAAAACAATAGCATGGCTGTAAGAGCTGCAATGGGATTAACCCATTCAACCCCAAGTAACAACATTGGACTGGTTTATATGTTAGACCAATAAATTAATAAGAAAATTATCGTTGGACCAGTTCATTTATCAAAATGGGTAATTTTATCTAAAAATAGTCATAATTATTACTGGCAAAAAGTGCAGATCATGATGAGACATGTCATCTGGATCTACACTTTTTGTAAGTCTATTTAGAGGCCTGTAGTGTTGAAAGGGTTAAGCAGTACTGTTAATGATATGCCAGGAAATGTTTGGGCTAGTCTTTTCACGGAATGTTGTTACTCAGATTATGACATTACTATTACATCAGAAAACATGCAAATTTGACACACAGGTAAACTTACAGGTACACACGTACAGTCGTTATAGATAGATTTGGAAAATGATCGGATATTTCTCAAAATTATAGTCGGCAATCTTATGTGGTAACTGGTGTATAGTCTCATGTGGAACACTGGTGTATAGTCTCATGTGGAACACTGGTGTATAGTCTCACGTGGAACACTGGTGTATAGTCCCACATGGAACACTGGTGTATAGTCTCATGTGGAACACTGGTGTATAGTCTCACATGGAACACTGGTGTATAGTCCCACATGGAACACTGGTGTATAGTCCCACATGGAACACTGGTGTATAGTCTCACATGGAACACTGGTGTATAGTCCCACATGGAACACTGGCGTATAGTCTCACATGGAACACTGGTGTATAGCCCCACGTGGAACACTGGTGTATAGTCCCACGTGGAACACTGGTGTATAGCCTCACGTGGAACACTGGTGTATAGTCTCACGTGGAACACTGGTGTATAGTCTCATGTGGAACACTGGTGTATAGCCTCACATGGAACACTGGTGTATAGCCTCACGTGGAACACTGGTGTATAGCCCACATGGAACACTGGTGTATAGCCTCACGTGGAACACTGGTGTATAGTCCCACGTGGAACACTGGTGTATAGTCCCACATGGAACACTGGTGTATAGTCCCACATGGAACACTGGTGTATAGTCCCACATGGAACACTGGTGTATAGTGATTAGTCCCACATGGAACACTGGTGTATAGTCTCACATAGAACACTGGTGTATAGTCCCACGTGGAACACTGGTGTATAGTCCCACATGGAACACTGGTGTATAGTCCCACGTGGAACACTGGTGTATAGTCCCACATGGAACACTGGTGTATAGTCCCACATGGAACACTGGTGTATAGTCCCACATGGAACACTGGTGTATAGTCTCATGTGGAACACTGGTGTATAGTCCCACATGGAACACTGGTGTATAGTCTCATGTGGAACACTGGTGTATAGTCCCACATGGAACACTGGTGCATAGTCCCACGTGGAACACTGGTGTATAGTCCCACGTGGAACACTGGTGTATAGTCCCACGTGGAACACTGGTGTATAGTCCCACATGGAACACTGGTGTATAGTCCCACATGGAACACTGGTGTATAGTCCCACATGGAACACTGGTGTATAGTCCCACATGGAACACTGGTGTATAGTCCCACATGGAACACTGGTGTATAGTCCCACATGGAACACTGGTGTATAGTCCCACATGGAACACTGGTGTATAGTCCCACATGGAACACTGGTGTATAGTCCCACGTGGAACACTGGTGCATAGTCCCACGTGGAACACTGGTGTATAGTCTCACATGGAACACTGGTGTATAGTCTCAAGTGGAACACTGGTGTATAGTCTCAAGTGGAACACTGGTGTATAGTCTCAAGTGGAACACTGGTGTATAGTCTCAAGTGGAACACTGGTGTATAGTCTCAAGTGGAACACTGGTGTATAGTCTCAAGTGGAACACTGGTGTATAGTCTCACGTGGAACACTGGTGTATAGTCCCACATGGAACACTGGTGTATAGTCCCACATGGAACACTGGTGTATAGTCCCACATGGAACACTGGTGTATAGTCCCACATGGAACACTGGTGTATAGTCCCACATGGAACACTGGTGTATAGTCCCACATGGAACACTGGTGTATAGTCCCACATGGACCACTGGTGTATAGTCCCACATGGAACACTGGTGTATAGTCCCACATGGAACACTGGTGTATAGTCCCACATGGAACACTGGTGTATAGTCCCACATGGAACACTGGTATGCAGGGCTCGCGTTAGCGGGCGTACGGGCGTAATATACGCCGAGAAATTGCTGTCGTACGTCCAAAATTACACCTGGCGGCGTACATCAGACGTCCATATTTTTCCAAATACGCCGAAATGTCAGCCCCCGGACGTCCACTTCAAATACCATTTTGTAAAATATCCAATTCTCGGATCAATAAGTGCTCCTTTCACGCCATAGGGTATTCGTTAATCCAATCAGTACCAAACAACCTTTGTGTCGCCGACAGCCCGATTCCACTCTGTATGCTGTCAATCATGACTCTGATAGGCGCAGTGACAGGATTAAGCCCCGCCCTTTACTCGACAGGGAAGTGAAGCCACGTGCGTCCCGTAATTTCCAATATACAGTAGCTCACATACCTGTATGATTTCTCGCGTGTCGTAAAGACAATTAACACGCAATTATAGTATACAACAACAATAGAAAACAAATTAGTAGACGATCGGTCCGACTTGATTTCGGCATTTTCGTGTGTGCATCAGTCGTACAACTTTAATTGGGACACACATATTTTCTTAACGAATGCTAAATTAGACTAATGAGAAGACATAAACGCCGCCGCATTTTGTTTTCACAACAATTATCGTCATTAAGCATTCATTTTATGCTCGGTGATTTCACACATTTCATTCAATTCCAGTCTCAATTTTGTTTATATTCAAATAATTTCTCCACATCTTCCATAGCATGTCAAAATGTCGCAACGTTCGTTACTAGATTTTGGCGTCTCGCATGCAATAAAACGTAAAATTGACAATGTCGCGTCCGTTAACGTCGAGTCTGTTAGAAGTCCGAGTAAAGTTCTGAAGCCAGATCCGAAATCAAAATCGCGCGTCTTTCAGAAAACATGGCTCACGCAATTTGACTGGCTAGAACATAATTCAAATAGCAATCGCATGTTCTGCAAAGTATGTCGCGCTGCTGGCGTACAAAACTCGTTCACCAAAGAAGGAGCAGGTATGGTATATTAATTGAGTATTGTGCGTCTTTTTTTCCAGGTAATATAACGGGAGGAACTTAGTGCATAAGTACCGCCAATTCCTACCTACACATTCAGATAGCGTTTCGTGCATTCCTGCACGTAGTCGTAGACCACGATAACGTACACATACATTTGGGTGAATAATTAAAACTCAATGCGTACAGTATATTCAATTATACACTTAGTTTAAACAATATTTATTCACTTTTGAATCAAATATATATAAATATTGTTCCGTCATTACATTTGGTCACGACATTTTAATCCGTGCCATTATTTTATCGGTACTGTTCGAATTACGTCACTTCCATGTCAAACCGAAACTGAAAGGACGCCGCATTTTATGAGCCGTTTTGGCATTCAAATTATTGGTTCAGTTTTTGGAAATCACGACCTATTTACCACACACACACACACACACACATAAATATACATGTGTCATCTCGCCGGTGGTGTACTGACCTGGAGTGAAGGGAGATAACTAGCCCCGATCCGTGGGGCTTAGCTTAAAGTCTGCGCATGCACATTAATGAACTTTTATTTGGATAGATTCGGCAATAATATTTTATAATAACATCATCACAACAAATAATAAACAAAAGTAAGTTTAAAATAGTTATTTGTGGGGGTGAAATCATCCCAGTAAGAGGGCCACCATAACTTATCAAGAAAACCGAAATGTGTATTGGATCCGTGGATCCTGCTGCTTGTCTCTAAAATTGGCTGTCATGAGGGTATTTTTATATTTGTTTATATTGAACACAGTTTGTGATGTGTCATGTTTAGTTACAGAGCTAACTTAGTTGAAATTGGGTAACATAAATTATATTTATAATGTGCCATTAAATATATTGCATTTTTCTTGTTTCTCTGCGAAAGTATATGAGCTCTGATGTATACATATCTGTATTTACAGGAAACCTCCAAAGATCAACCGTGGTGAAACACAATGAAGCCAAAGAACACAAGCAAGCGCTGGAAGCCCACCACATGCGGAGACAGCTGTATGGAACCAACATCGACTCCAACGCTGAGGAAGAAACACCCCCGCAACCCACATCAGTGTCAGCGTCAGAAAAACACTTGTTTAGGACTGTGCATTATTGTGCCCTGGAACATTTACCAAATTCAATGGTGAATTCCCAACTCGAATTTTTGAAAGCAAGTGGCGTAGACCCTCAAGTGACTGACATTCATCATGAGTCTGTGAAAGATGTACAACAAAGTTTGCTGTATGTGCTTGATGAGCAGCTTCGACAACGCCTTCGTGAGGGCAAATATTATGGAATTATTGTAGATGAAAGCACCGATCTGTCCATTCACAAGAAACTTGTTGTATATATCAGATACGTAGCAGATGGTGAAATAACAACAGACTTAGTTGGGAATATCAGAATTCCAGATGGATGCGCCAACACAATAACAGAGGAAATCCTGAAAGAAATTAAGTGTCTAGGACTGGATGCCGTAAATTTGGTAGGCCTTGGTAGTGATGGTGCTTCTGTGATGTTTGGTAGAAAGGCTGGCGTAGGAGTGAAATTGGAGAAGGATGCCCCGTATCTTCTACACGTACACTGTGTCGCCCACAGGCTCGCTCTTGCTTGTGCTGATTCTGCAAAGGACATTCCTTACTTGAAAAAGTATCGGGAAACACTAAAAAACTTGTATGTGCACGTAACTGGCTCTGGGATCAGATCACATAAACTTGAAGCCCTACAGGCAGTAATGGATGAGCCGCAGTTGAAAGTCAAAGATCCCATCAGCATCCGGTGGCTGGCAATGGAAGGTGCAGTGAGGACTGTGCACATGTGCTATGGATCCATAGTCACTTATCTGGAGAGCAATGATGGGAAAAACACTGTTGGGGACAACGTCGCAAATGGACTATTGAAGGAGATGTTGCATTACAAGTTTCCAGCATTCACTGCTGTGTTGTCAGATGTCCTGGGAGTGATTGGTGTATTGTGTCGGCAACTACAGTCGGACAGTTTAGATCTTAGTCAGTTTACGCCAATGAAGGAGAGTACACTAGGCCGGTTGAATGGACTGAAAACGGTGGATGGGGAATGCACAGAAACATTCAAAGAGGCTGTGACGACGACTGGGTCAAAGATATATTACAAGGGGATCCAGCTCACCCACGCCAATGAGAAAACACAGGTTGAAGCACTTCGGGTTAGTTACATTGAGACTGTGGTACATCACGTCGACGAAAGACTATCAACCGAGTCTAGTCCTGTGTTGGAAGCCTTCAGCGTGTACGAACCTAAAGCTGCGTCATTGGATGAGGAAGTTGTCACGAATGACAAGTTAAAAACTCTCAGTGACAAATATCAGGTAGACAGCAAGAAACTACAGCTAGAGTACTGCGGAGTGAAGGCCCTCATGACCGGGTCATACAAAAACATGAGTTTTCAGGATTTCTCGAAGCTGCTTATTACGCGTCACAAATCTGAGTATCCACTGACCTCACAAATATGCGCAATTGGACTGTGTGTTCCTGTGACAAGTGTAGCCTGTGAACGTGGATTTAGTCTCCAGAACCGAATTAAGGTGAAGTCGCGAACCTCTCTGAGCCCGGAGAACTTGGAAACACTGATGCGGATCGCCAAGGGACCTGGCATGGACTCATTCCCGTACGAGCTGGCCATCGGTCATTGGAGGTGTGAGAAGAGACGGCGTCTGGCGAGACTATACCAACCGAAGAAGTGAACATGCTCATGTGTGCTACATAGAGACATTGACTGGTCGATAAAATTTATCCACATTTATGTATATATTAAAAACCAAGAAGTATGGCAAGAAACAATAAAGAATGTTGAAAGTATATGTATTTTATTATAAATATATTATCCAAGTTCATTAATTGAATGGCATGGAATGTTGAGGTGGTAAACAAATGTTTGAAATTAAGTTGCTAGCATGTACATGTTACACGACCAATGCGATTTCGCATGCTTGTTTAACACGTAAAATGATCTGGTGGATGGGACTTCCAAACATTTTGCCTGGGACTTCCAAATTGTCATGGCTGGAAGTCCAGACTTCCTGAATTATTTTCTTAGTGCAGGCCCTGGGTATATAGTCTCACATGGAACACTGGTGTATAGCCTCACATGGAACACTGGTGTATAGTCCCACATGGAACACTGGTGTATAGTCCCACATGGAACACTGGTGTATAGACTCACATGGAACACTGGTGTATAGTCCCACATGGAACACTGGTGTATAGTCCCACGTGGAACACTGGTGTATAGTCTCACGTGGAGCACTGGTGTATAGTCTCACATGGAACACTGGTGTATAGTCTCACATGGAACACTGGTGTATAGTCCCACATGGAACACTGGTGTATAGTCCCACATGGAACACTGGTGTATAGTCCCACATGGAACACTGGTGTATAGTCCCACATGGAACACTGGTGTATAGTCCCACATGGAACACTGGTGTATAGTCCCACATGGAACACTGGTGTATAGTCCCACATGTGGAACACTGGTGTATAGTCTCACATGGAACACTGGTGTATAGTCCCACATGGAACACTGGTGTATAGTCCCACATGGAACACTGGTGTATAGTCCCACATGGAACACTGGTGTATAGTCCCACATGGAACACTGGTGTATAGTCCCACATGGAACACTGGTGTATAGTCTCACATGGAACACTGGTGTATAGTCCCACGTGGAACACTGGTGTATAGTCCCACGTGGAACACTGGTGTATAGTCCAACATGGAACACTGGTGTATAGTCCCACATGGAACACTGGTGTATAGCCTCACATGGAACACTGGTGTATAGTCCCACGTGGAACACTGGTGTATAGTCCCACGTGGAACACTGGTGTATAGTCCCACATGGAACACTGGTGTATAGTCCCACATGGAACACTGGTGTATAGTCCCACGTGGAACACTGGTGTATAGTCTAACATGGAACACGGCTATATCGTCTCCCGTGGAAACCGGTCGTATAGTCCAACATGGAACACTGGTGTATAGTCCCACATGGAACACGGCTATATCGTCTCCCGTGGAAACCGGTCGTATAGTCCAACATGGAACACTGGTGTATAGTCCCACATGGAACACTGGTGTATAGTCCCACATGGAACACTGGTGTATAGTCCCACATGGAACACTGGTGTATAGTCCCACATGGAACACTGGTGTATAGTCCCACATGGAACACTGGTGTATAGTCCCACATGGAACACTGGTGTATAGTCCCACATGGAACACTGGTGTATAGTCCCACATGGAACACTGGTGTATAGTCCCACATGGAACACTGGTGTATAGTCTCACATGGAACACTGGTGTATAGTCCCACATGGAACACTGGTGTATAGTCCCACATGGAACACTGGTGTATAGTCCCACATGGAACACTGGTGTATAGTCCCACATGGAACACTGGTGTATATTCCCACGTGGAACACTGGTGTATAGTCCCACATGGAACACTGGTGTATAGCCTCACATGGAACACTGGTGTATAGTCCCACGTGGAACACTGGTGTATAGTCCCACGTGGAACACTGGTGTATAGTCCCACATGGAACACTGGTGCATAGTCCCACATGGAACACTGGTGCATAGTCCCACGTGGAACACTGGTGTATAGTCTAACATGGAACACGGCTATATCGTCTCCCGTGGAAACCGGTCGTATAGTCCAACATGGAACACTGGTGTATAGTCCCACATGGAACACGGCTATATCGTCTCCCGTGGAAACCGGTCGTATAGTCCAACATGGAACACTGGTGTATAGTCCCACATGGAACACTGGTGTATAGTCCCACATGGAACACTGGTGTATAGTCCCACATGGAACACTGGTATATAGTCCCACATGGAACACTGGTGTATAGTCCCACATGGAACACTGGTGTATAGTCCCACATGGAACACTGGTGTATAGTCCCACATGGAACACTGGTGTATAGCCTCACATGGAACACTGGTGTATAGCCTCACATGGAACACTGGTGTATAGTCCCACGTGGAACACTGTTGTATAGTCCCACATGGAACACTGGTGTATAGTCCCACATGGAACACTGGTATATAGTCCCACGTGGAACACTGGTGTATAGTCCCACATGGAACACGGCTATATCGTCTCCCGTGGAACACTGTGGTACAGTACATAGTACAAATATTATTTCTTAAGTAAAATTCAACCTGGCTTGTCAGACATGGAAAGGTACTTCAAGCAAGTATTTTAGATTCAATGAACTTCTGTGCAATTCTACCAGCATGGAATGTGTGTCAAGTAAGGAGAGCAAAGAGGAGATCCCACTGAAATGTGACAGGACATAAGGTGGTACATGAGCTTGAAGAAGAATAACGTTGTTAGCTTGGCGGGATACCTCATCAATATATGCTGCATCAACCCATTCAACACCAAGTAACTGACACAGACTGGTGCATTCAACACCAAGTAACTGACATGGACTGGTGCATTCAACACCAAGTAACTGACATGGACTGGTGCATTCAACACCAAGTAACTGACATGGACTGGTGCTTTCAACACCAAGTAACTGACATGGACTGGTGCATTCAACACCAAGTAACTGACATGGACTGGTGCATTCAACACCAAGTAACTGACATGGACTGGTGCATTCAACACCAAGTAATTGACATGGACTGGTGTAAGATATTTTATACCAATAAATTAGTAAGAAAATTACAGTTGGACCAGTTCATTTATCAAAATGGGTAATTTTATTGGCAAAAAGTGCAGATCCTGATGAGACGACTCGTCATGAGACACTCAACTGAATCTTCACTTTTTGTAAGCCTCTTTAGGTCTGTGGTGTTGAAAGGGTTTAAGCATCCTAGATCACAACCTGATCCCACTTCACTTCCCAAGCCGCTCACTTGAAGCAGATTTCAAGAATGGATTCATTATCGGTGTTGGCAGATATCACTTTTTGCCAATGAGATTGAAAACCTTTTAAAGGTACATGCACACTGTTTGTTCGGGTATTTACTTCAGCAGCTTTATGGGCTATATCGCAGGCGGGTAGTTTACGTCGTTACATGTAAAGGAATGGTTGACCTGAAAAATCCAATGATTTATGGTTTACGGGGAGTGATGGGCTGTTGGCAATAGACGGATCTGTAGTCAAGGTTTTATCCACTGTCTGACCCTAATAAAATTAACAGTCTTTCAGATGGGACTTTAAAACCGAGGTCTTGTGTCGGTGCGTTACACCATGCACATAAAGAGACACAGGAGACTCTGGAATGTGTCTCTGTCTATATCGGTGCACTATCCTACAAAATGAATTAATCTCTTCAGGACTCAGAAGGCATCGCTCATATGGGCAACGGCGACGGTAGCGAGGATAAATAAACATAAAACACACACATGATGATAGCTGAGTTATGACTGGGTGCAACTTGAGAACATAATAGTTATGCTACAGACATATGACACTAATGTTGAAGTTAATGTTCACAAATTCTTAAACCTATGTTTTGTTACATAATTTAAAATGTTTGTAACACAGGTAGCCATGCAGATAAAGAGTACCAAACTTGTACAACCGTTATCTGTCCAAAAAGCCAGCACAAATTCTTTACTCATACATGTACATTTGTACGTTTGTGTAAATTCTCTCAAATTCTCTCATAATGCAGAAGTTGAAAAGTAGGAAAAGAACTCATTCTTGGCCAGATTTTTTTGGGAAGTGAGAAAGTGCGCGATTGCGTCCTTAAATAGTGTTATTTAATAAATTTCAACAAAATATCGTTGAAATGCACAATTATGACGATTAAATATTAAAACATTTGAAGGAGTGCTTTATAATGGGCTCGTGTATCTTACTAAACAAAATTTTGTAAGAAAATTTAAAAAATAGTTTTTAGGGAGAAGTCAGGGGGCAAAGTCATGGTCCCTAGGGTAACTATTTCGTCAAAATTGCCCTCTATAAATGCAGCACCCTGTCCACTTTCTAGACTTGTTCACCCAGAAAGTAATGTGAGTTTGCATAAAATGTCGATGGCATGTGCCAATGGCGCCTCGAAACAATGGTGCTAAATTTTGTGATCTGTCAACAATAATTTGGCGCAATATTTTTTAGCACAACATTGCTTCATATTTATTGACTCCATTTTTTTCCAATTGGCGACATAATTGATGTAGAAAAATATTCAGAGAGAGGAAACCATGAAAACGTGTGCTATCTTAGCACATATTATTGCAAACTTACAGGAATGTCTTCACTCAGGTTTTAAACAATATTTAGTACTACACATGCATGTTATGGGCCAAATAGCTCCAGCTATGGATCAAATAGTCTCACTGCGCCTTGTGAGTGCTAGGGATAGTGCAAGGCTAAGGGAACAAAGCCTGACAGAACTATCGGAGTGGAGCCCCAAAGGCGGGATGAAGCGTCAACCTGACCATCTTTCCGGCAACTCCTGCAACCAAACTGATGCCAGACGTACTGCTTTGCTTTCCTCTGGACCACATCAACAAGGTCGAGAAGGGGGTCTTGCCGCATGGGCAACCCATAGAACAGCCCAAGCATATTGCGCAAATGGAGAGGTCACTTGAGGACACAGCATCAAACCGGTCATCCTGGAGATATGTTGTGAAAGCTGGGGTCACACGAGCCGAGGGCCCGAGGCTGAGCGAACTCAGCTTCGTGAGCAGAAACGACAGAAGCGAAAGGCATCAACCAAACTGGATGACTCGATCTTTACCTGCGATGACTGCACCAGAGACTGCCACTCAAGAATAGGCCTACTCAGTCACTGCAGAAGATGTTCCTCAACAAGAGCACAATCCATCGTCTCATAAGACGGACGGAGGCTGATGAAACATGCATGTATACACACAGTACTACGTTAACCCTTAAGGCACCCATGGTGATCACAGTCAGTCTCTCTTCAACAAAAATTGTAGACCAATAGACCTGCCAGACAGGAGTTTATGACTGTTCGAATAAACTGGACGCTGACAATAGACCTGCCAGACAGGAGTTTATTACTGTTCGAATAAACTGGACGCTGACAATAGACCTGTCAGACAGGAGTTTATTACCATTCGAATAAACTGGACACTGGCAATAGACCTGCCAGACAGGAGTTTATTACTGTTCGAATAAACTGGACGCTGACAATAGACCTGCCAGACAGGAGTTTATTACTGTTCGAATAAACTGGACGCTGACAATAGACCTGCCAGACTGGAGTTTATTACTGTTCGAATAAACTGGACACTGGCAATAGACCTGCCAGACAGGAGTTTATTACTGTTCGAATAAACTGGACACTGACAATAGACCTGCCAGACAGGAGTTTATTACTGTTCGAATAAACTGGACACTGGCAATAGACCTGCCAGACAGGAATTTATTACTGATCGAATAAACTGGACGCTGACAATAGACCTGCTAGACATGAGTTTATTACTGATCGAATAAACTGGACGCTGACAATAGACCTGCCAGACAGGAGTTTATTACTGATCGAATAAACTGGACGCTGGCAATAGACCTGCCAGACAGGAGTTTATTACTGATCGAATAAACTGGACGCTGACAATAGACCTGCTAGACAGGAGTTTATTACTGATCGAATAAACTGGACGCTGGCAATAGACCTGCCAGACAGGAGTTTATTACTGATCGAATAAACTGGACGCTGGCAATAGACCTGCCAGACAGGAGTTTATTACTGTTCGAATAAACTGGACTCTGGCAATAGAGGCCATACAGGAGTTTATTACTGTTCGAATAAACTGGACTCTGGCAATAGAGGCCATACAGGAGTTTATTACTGTTCGAATAAACTGGACTCTGGCAATAGAGGCCAAACAGGAGTTTATTACTGTTCGAATAAACTGGACGCTGGCAAGACCGTTCTGTGATAAACATGGTGCCAAACGTGTTAACAGATCTTGGGCAAAATTGAGTTCGGAATCCCTACATGTATTTAAATACAAGTACAGAAATAAATGTTGTTATATTTGGGGTTTTACGCCTGCATCAGCACCATTTCGGGTTATATCACCGACGGGCAGTTTACCTAACAACACCTTTCCTGGGCAGGCTCCAGCGGTTAACCAGTACTTGGGTGCACCAACCTCCGTAAGAAACTGCCAACTTTTTTCATATAAATTAGACACGTCCGAGTGGGGCTCGAACCTGTGACTATCAGTGATGATAGGTTACAGTGGTATACAAGTCAGCGACCTTAACCACTCGACCACGTACATGTATACCCGTATAACAAGATAATTAGATTTATGGTACTGATTTCACATTTGTAGACTAATTAGTTAAATAATAAACGACAATATCGATCACACGTTTAGAAAGAGTAGTTTACGGACTACCGTACTTCATGTATTAACTGGAAATCTTGTATAGATTGTTTTAAACAAACTTAATCAGTAAATCAGTATTCCATATTTTATGCCCCCGGGCGATGCATTTGGCCGGGTGTACGGGTAAAATGGACTTGCTCGATTGCGATGAAGACTGACTGACAAATGGCTAATAGTTTTCTCATTTGGCCAGTAGTAATAGAGTGGTGGAACCTATGCTCGGCGTAAATCCCACATATACTGAACGGCAAAAGAAAGTTTACATATGTAGTATGGGTGTATTTCTCAATAAAATACAAAAATATATACATGTGACTTGTTTTCTACATACCTGCATTGCACTTAACAAAATGCACGTGCACAATTTTAAAAGTGATCAACCGTTAAGTCAATAGGCCCACAGTAGCTGTTTTGCACGAAATGCATGTGCGCTTGTAATCAAAGATGTTTTTATTAGAATGTTCTTCTCATTTGAAGCACTGACGATAAACGCACTAGAAAAACAGTTTAAGAATTAGAAAATAGTGTCATTTTGATGGCACGACTAAATCAAATCCAGCGCGAACGCGCAGTTGGCATGTTGCAATGCAACAGAAGCGTTGAGGATATATCAAGAATATTTGGTTGCAGCCGAGTTACCATCAATAAGTTGAGAAGACGTTTTCAGGTAAATAACAGGTTTTGTTCGAAACATTAGACAACAATAATTTTATACATTGATTAATCTATTGATATTTAAACTGCTAAATCGTCTGCAACCAAATATTCTTGATATAACCGTCAACGCTTCTGTTGCATTGCAACATGCCAACTACGCGTTCGCGCTGGATTTGATTTAGTTGTGCCATCAAACTGACACTATTTTCAAATTCTTAAACTGTATTTTCTAGTGCGTTTATCGTCAGTGCTTCAAATGAGAAGAAAATTTTAATAAAAAAATCTTTGATTACAAGCGCACGTGCATTTCGTGCAAAACAGCTAATGTGGGCCTATTGACTTGGTTGATCGCTTTTAAAATTGTGCACATGCATTTTGTTAAGTGCAATGCAGGTATGTAGAAAACAAGTCACATGTATATATTTTTGTATTTTATTGAGAAATACACCCGTAATACATATGTAAACTTTCTTTTGCCGTCGAGTATATAATGACCAGTATACAGGGTTCATTCTAGGTCAGAATTTTTGGGAGAAGTGAGAAAGCACGTGATCACTTCCTTAAATGGTGTTCTTTAATATACTTCTGCAAAATAGGGTTAAAATGCACCGTACAACCATTAAATACACATTTGAATAGAAGGAGTGCTTTATAATGGGCCAGTTTATCTACTAGACAAAATTTTGTTTGAAAATCGTAAAAACCAAAACATTTTTTATTTATTTAGGGAGAAGTGGGGCCCCCAGAGGGTGATGTCAGGGTCCCTAGGGTGACACTTTCGCCCACATTGCCCTCTAAACTGATCCCTGGTATAAAATGTTAAATGCACTTGCCGTATATTATTATTTTCCGATGTTGTGAAAACAACTTTCAAAACACTATTATTGACAGTTTTATCTTCATCACTTGACCTTGCTGCTCAATACATTATACAGCTATCGCAATGGTGTCGGTCGGCACCCGTTTATATGGGGAACTGAAGACTTCAGGGCACATATGCACGGCATATTTTTTATTTATCCACCATAACTTGTTGAATATCTTATTTTGATATAGTACATCATTGTGTAAAAACATTTATTGGTCTTAATCAGAAATGGTATAGAAAATATGTTTCGGGTTAGGTGTAGATTTTTTAATTTCGGATAGCTACCTGAATTATATGTTATGTTATATTTCGGGTTTTACGCCTGCATCAGCACCATTTTGGGCTATATCGCCGGCGGGCAGTTTACCTAACATCTTTCCTGGGCAGGCAGTTAACCAGTACTTGGGTGCACCAACCTCCGTAAGAAACTGCCAACTTTTTCATATAAATGAGACACAGGCTGACCGGGGCTCGAACCTGTGATCATTATTGTCTACCTGAATTGATCATACACCGTATTAGTTTCGGTGGAAACATTCTCCCGATTATTTGTTTGTTTACATACATCTGCTGGACGAGTCACGTGACAGGTCCATCAGCCTACCGATACACTCAACGGAATGCTATTGAACCATTTTTCAGCTGTCAGAGAAATTAGCCTAGAACTGTTAATATTTTAAATACGGATGAAAATTGAAAGTACGCCAAGCATAGGTTCCACCACTCTCTATATATATATATATATATACCTCAGGCCAAAAATTTGATCTCTGAATTGTGTATTAAATTTCAGATTGTTAACCTCGATAAGTTATTTAGTGTACCGAGTATCATCTACAATGATATATCAGTGATACTTACGCGGATCAGTAGGTCTTTTTATACTAATAATACAATTATTTATCAAGAAAACAATGAGGTCCGAATTCAAATATAGAGTCTGGTTTGAACGAAATCCGGTACGAATGTAAATCATATCACAACACCCTCCACAAAAATAATAAAGAAGCTTAAATTTCATATATATAATACATGTATAATCGGTTCAAAAGCTCACGTTGTACTGTTGCTATCTTGCAGGCTCAAAATAAAAATTTATCTTATCTTGCAATTGATCGGCTGGATTTAGTTAGTTGCGGTTCTACACATGCTACTGAATTCCAACAAACAATTATTGTTAACTAAATAAAAGAGCCATTAAATTTATTAATAATTCTGATTAAATAAAGCGATACAAACTTCAAAAAGTATATTTGCCCTTGTGGTGTCTTGGCCATTTCCCATCCAGGAGGTAACGGTTGCTCTTCAAGAATATCACAGGAGCGTTGACGATTGTGTTGTGGTGGGGGTAAGGTACTAAACTGTGTCTGTTGTAACATTGCGGGTGAAGACTGTGTACGACCATGGATCACTGTCGTCCCTCCGCTGCTTAGAACACTATTTCCTGGGTTCGAGTACCCAGGCGAGTCTGTACTACCCTCCCGGCTGTGATTAATCTGTTTACTGGGGTCGGGAGGGGTGAAAAATGACGGAGGTAAGTTTCTTTGTCTTAATGGAATGCCTGCTACCCCTGACTTGGGATTGAGAGCTGCTTTGAACATCGCTTCCATCTCATGGTCACTATTTTCCCGGACATGCACAACTTGCGTGCCTGTACGTTCCGTTCTTTCACCCATACTGGCGCACTAATACACGTAAAACACTTGATCGAAAACACCTACAACTTGTGGATTACTTTACCCCCACCTCCGATGACCAATCATATCAAAAAATCCGAAAAAATCCCGTGTAACATATTATATTTGTAGGACACCATTGCTTCTTGTACGAAAATTGGTAATTAGCCTACCGAACAACACATCACAGGTGCTTGATTCGTGTGCCATAAAAGTAGTTTTCCGTTACACTTCCGTCACTATGTATGTCAGTAAGTAGGTATATCTCATTCTATTTAGTATCGTATAGAGTACGATATATTATACATATTTATAACACAATCATGTATTTATTCTTTTAAAATATATCAATAAATATCTGAGAAAATCTCTGGATGTATCACTCCGCGTATCTGACGTCACGGTTGACCTTTTACTAGGTACGTCCCAAATAGGTCCGATTTGGTGTGTATTCAACATAAACACAAACATTCAATGCACTGGGAAAATGTTAATAAATAAATTACTAATTTGACTTTTTCATATTTATGCTCGTTTATTATCATACCATGAGGCGTACATGGATTTGTTCTTAAAATAATAGCTTCTTAGTTTGCCCTCAATGCAGTTCATAGAACTCATTCAGAAAGTCGGTGATCTTCAATGACACGCCCATTTGTTTTCCATGCCTGTCTGACTCCCATATACGGAAATTTACGTCTGTGTTCGTAGTTTCCCGACACACAATTTACGGAAGAGCAGGGAAAAAGCTTAACATTTATACAATATAATTATATATTAGACTAGTTTAATCATATTTTATTGCATATCAATAGTAAATTTATATGTCATACACAAAACGATAGTTTAAACTTTATTTATTTTACAACGATTGAGAAGCAAGTTCTTCTAACAACTTATATTAATCACTCTCGTTGGCGTGGATGAAAGCGTACATGTGGTCACTCGGGTGGGAGGAAACCGGAGTACCCGGGGGAAAACCCACCTGTCCGATCTGGCGACCACCGTACCATCTAACATACTACCCGATCCGAGGATCGAACCCGGGTTGCATTGGTAACCACTGCGCTAATCGGACACGAAACGATACTAAGCATATAGGTACAAACTCTGAACAAGTTAACTACAATATGCCAGAACTCCAAAATCGTCTTTTAAATCGTGTGAAATGGTGAATCTTTGAAACAATTGTAACTCGCATTCCGCATCGGCATGCTGTCTCCATTTGATTTGCGCATGGCAGTCAGTCGTGTCCACCTCCGTGATCGAGTGGTTGGATACAACCGCTGACTTGTATACCACTGTAACCTATCATCACTGATGGTCACGGGCTCGAGCCCCGCTCAGACCAAGTCTCTTTTTATGAAAAAGGTGGCAGTTTACGAAGGTTGGTGCACTAAGTACTGGTTAACCGCTGGTGCTTGCCAAGGAAATGTGCTGTGAGGAAAACTGCCCGTTGCTCAAATGGGGCAATCGGTAGCGACGGTAAAATAAACTTAAATAAAAAACCTGGATTATGGAAACTTACACAGGGATTCGGCACGTTTGGGGGTACTAGTATATATATTTTATTTAAATATATATACTAGTACCCCCAAACGTGCCGAATCCCTGTAGTACCCCAAAACGTGCCGAATCCCTGTGGAAACTTAATGTGGTCAGGCCTGTCGCTGGGCATACGCAAGTACGCACGTGCGTATCATTGGTCTCAGAAAATGAAAACTCCAAAAATGCATTAAAACCCCAGGAAGGGGGGTAGTAGGGATACACAGGCGCCGTGATGTGTGGAGTGGTGGATTAATTGAGCCCATTGCAAATATGGTGCATCTCGAAATTTAGTTTATGCTATTTTACGTGCTTGTTTAATTGATAAGGGCGATAGATCATGTATATTATACATCTAGTCTTAACGTATACCTTTATACGGATTGTCGTAAGAATTTTAGTCCTACAATTGTATGTTACAAAATGCACTGAAATGCAGGAAATTGCTTCCTCGTTACAAATATTCTCCGGGGGGTATGCCCCGGACACCCCTAGCGTACTCACTCGACGAACACGCATATCTGGCCGTGCGTATCATCCAAATAGCTCCAGCGACGGTCCTGGTGGTCTCATTCATTTGAAGGATGTTACAAACGCATGGTTGAACATGTTCAGCGCCGTTCGGCTAGTACCAGAACTAAAAGGTAGTTCATACCAAGATCGCCTGAAAGCACTAAATTACTTACGCTAGGCTACAGAACAGAAGGTTGATAGGGGATCAACTCCAGGTGTTAAAAATACACAAACACATCGATGATGTTGAATATAGATCATATTTATTCGAAAAATCTTTATCTCAACCAGCCGATCAGAATATAGTATCAACCACGCATAACGCGCCTTCATCACTTGCTCCGCCCAAGGTTAGGGTTTTGGTTTGTGTCAAAACCCGTGGTTGGTGTCATTATTCAGTTGGGTGGTTGAGAAAAAAGGCTTACCATAATTATTAGGCTATCCGATTAGCGCAGTGGTTAACACACTCGCTTCTCACCAATGCAACCTGGGTTCGATCCTCGGACCAGGGAAGTATGTGAGATGGTACGGTAGCAGACATATCGGATAGGTGGGTTTTCTCCGGGTGCTCCGGTTTCCTCCCACACGAATGACCACATTTACACTTTCATCGGCGCCAACGAGAGTGATTAATATAAGTTGTTAAAACTTGCTTCGCAATCGTTGAAAATAATTAAAGTTTAATAGATTTTTATTCGCCGTGAGTGTACAAATACACAAATGAACTTGCTGAAACCATTGCACGAGTGAACACAAATATAAAACTAAATTCCTTCACCCACCAAGTTGTGAATGATTGGAACTTTACCAGACTACCTGGTAAATGTGAGGCGTAACCATTTAGTGAGTACTAAATTTATGGAACATGGGCTCGATTTCAAGAACTGTCAGACCAAGACATATCGTCGTATCGATCGATTTGATTGGTTCTTAAATAGCCGTCCAATGAAGCGTGCCGTTACATCTGACTCACGACGCATCTACATGTTCGTGTTGGGTTGTATCAACTGATGTCACTAAAGACTATTTGTTGTATCAGTTTGTATAGTAATACATGTCTGACGTCTGCTGACTCGCTTTTCAAAACTTTAAAGAAACTTCATAAAAGTTAGGAAACCAAATTGTTATAAAACTAATAAATGTGGATGCCGTGATGGCGTAGTTGTAATGCGTTCGCTATGCATAGCGAGTGTGAAAGGCCCGGAGTTTGCGACCCGCAGTAGTAGTGTGTTTTACGTTTATTTATCGTCGCTACCAGATGCCCATATGAGCGACGCCTCCTGAAGAGATCAGTCATTTTAGATTTTGGAGGATAGTACATAATACAGACGGAGACCCATTCCAGAATATCCTCTGGTTCTTTTACGTGCACGGTGTAAAGCACCGACACGAGACCTCGGTTTAACGTGCCATCTGAAAGACTGTTAATTTGATTAGAATCAGACGGGGGATCGAACCTGCGATCCCTGGATTACCAAGTCGTGATAGCACAGTGGATGCGCGTTCGCTTCAGGTGCGAAAGGTCCGGAGTTCGAGTCCCGCTGGAGCCGTTACGATTGTGCCCTTAGGCAAGGCATTTAAATTCCACGTTGCCTCTTCTCTCTCCCTCGTGGCGATGGATTCCACCAGGAATGAGGTCTCGAGAGTGATTTATATAAGTTGAAATAACTTGTTTCGCAATCGAGCTAAAATAAATTTGTATAAACAAATTTTTTAAAAACCAATCCAGCGTGTTAACCACTGGACTACAGATCCATCTGTAAGTCCCGCAGTAGATCGGTTATAAAATAGCTGTCCAATGGAACCGACCGTTACATTGAACTTACGACACATCACAGTTATGAAAACCATGGGCAGTCAATACATACTTCGTTCTGTTAATATGACCATGGTACATGCAGGTCTTTTGATTCTGTTTTACATTGGCATACAAAACATCACACCACTAACTGAACTTACTGATCATGACATTTAGCTTATATGAATATTTGTAACAGCAACACAAAGATAAATGTTCAAGAAGAAATGAGGGGGGGGGGGCGTAGCCGAATTATTAAGGTCGTTGAATTCAAATCACTCGCCCTTACCCCCCCCCTCCACACACGCACGCACGCAAGCGCGCACACGCACTGACACGCACGCACGCAGGCACGCACTGGTGTAGGTTCGAATCCCACTTGGGTGTCGATTTCTTTCATGTGTGGAAGTTATCCAGTTAGCAGACGCTTGTGGTCTGGACAAAAACATTGTATGTCTCGTGTCAAGTCTATATAGTGTATCATAGTGTTCTTCGCACGTGCCTGTACTACTAATGGTCTCCAGCCATCAATACCAGCCAGGCAAGTAGCTACTATAAGGCAATGAAGGCCCAGAGCCTGCAGATTGTCCCAGAAAATGAATAATTTAAAATACCGAAAATGCAATAAAAACTGTAGGGAGGATATGATGGGTGTACATCTCTGAAAATATCGATATTTCAACATCTAAGACGTACATTAAAATGCGTCACAGTGCACCATTGACGTGCTAGGATTCAACATGTTCCTGTGGGAATAAACCCCATTTAACAACAGTAATTTGCATCTTTGATGCTCAATTTAATAGTCGGGCGTGCAATTTCAAAATCGCTAGCTACGCCCCTGGCTGCTGGATAGTCGTCAGAGCTTAGCTGTCCGTACGACCATAAACCATAAAACAAATTACAAAATGAAGAAGAAGTGTTTGGTTCGTCAATGCAACCATGTGAAAGCGAGCACGATGAAGTGACTTTGGCGGGTGAGACTTGTAACGCCAGCAGTGATTGGAGGGTGAGACTTGTAACGCCAGCAGTGATTGGTGGGTGAGACTTGTAACGCCAGCAGTGATTGGAGGGTGAGACTTGTAACGCCAGCAGTGATTGGAGGGTGAGACTTGTGACGCCAGCAGTGATTGCAGGGTGAGACTTGTAACGCCAGCAGTGATTGGAGGGTGAAACTTGTGACGCTAGCAGTGGTAGGAGGTGAGATTGGTGACGCTAGCAGTGGTTGGAAGGTGACCCTGGTGACGCTAGCAGTGGTTGGAAGGTGGGACTGGTGACGCCAGCAGTGGCTGGAAGGTGAGACTGGTGATGCTAGCAGTGGATGAAGGGTGAGACTGGTGACGCCAGCAGAGGTTGACGGGTGAGACTGGTGACATCAGCAGTTGTTGTAAGGTGAGACTGGTGACGCTAACAGTTGTTGAAGGGTGATACTGGTGACGCTAGCAATGGTTGGCAGGTGATACTGGTGACGCTAGCAGTGGTTGTATGGTGAGGCTGGTGACGCCAGTAGTGGTTGGAAGGTGAGACTGGTGACGCCAGCAGTGCTTGTATGGTGAGATTGGTGACGCCAGCAGTGGTATGAAGGTGAGACTGGTGACGCAATCAGTGGTTGAAGGGTGAGACTGGTGACACCAGCAGTGGCTGCAGGGTGAGACTGGTGACGCTAGCAGTGGTTGGAAGTTGAGACAGGCGGCGCCAGCATTGGGTGAAGGGTGAGACTGGTGACGCTAGCAGTGGTTAAAGGGTGAGACTGGTGACGCCAGCATTGGTTGAAGGGTGAACCTGGTGACGCCAGCAGTGGTTGGAAGGTGGGACTGGTGACGCCAGCAGTGGTTGGAAGGTGAGAGTGGTGACGCCAGCAGTGGTTGGAAGGTGAGATTGGTGACACCAGCAGTGGTTGTATGGTGAGACTGGTGACGCCAGCAGTGGTGTGAAGGTGAGACTGGTGACGCAAGCAGTGGTTGAAGGGTGAGACTGGTGTCACCAGCAGTGGCTGCAGGGTGAGACTGGTGACGCTAGCAGTGGTTGGAAGTTGAGACTGGCGGCGCCAGCATTGGGTGAAGGGTGAGACTGGTGAGGCTAGCAGTGGTTAAAGGGTGAGACTGGTGATGCCAGCATTGGTTGAAGGGTGAGCCTGGTGACGCCAGCAGTGGTTGGAAGGTGGGACTGGTGACGCCAGCAGTGGTTGGAAGGTGAGACTGGTGACGCTAGCAGTGGTTGAAGGGTAAGACTGGTGACGCTAGCAGTGGTTGAAGGGTGAGACTGGTGACGCTAGCAGTGGTTGGAGGGTGAGACTGGTGACGCTAGCAGTGGGTGAATGGTGAGACTGGTGATGTCAGCAGTGGGTGAAGGGTGAGACTGGTGACGCCAGCAGTGGTTGAAGTGTGAGACTGGTGACGCTAGCAGTGGTTGAAGGGTGAGACTGGTGACGCTAGCATTGGTTGAAAGGTGAGACTGGTGACGCTAGCAGTGGTTGGAAGTTGAGACTGGCGGCGCCAGCATTGGGTGAAGGGTGAGACTGGTGACGCTAGCAGTGGTTAAAGGGTGAGACTTGTGACGCCAGCAGTGATTGCAGGGTGAGACTTGTAACGCCAGCAGTGATTGGAGGGTGAAACTTGTGACGCTAGCAGTGGTAGGAGGTGAGATTGGTGACGCTAGCAGTGGCTGGAAGGTGACCCTGGTGACGCTAGCAGTGGTTGGAAGGTGGGACTGGTGACGCCAGCAGTGGCTGGAAGGTGAGACTGGTGATGCTAGCAGTGGTTGAAGGGTGAGACTGGTGACGCCAGCAGAGGTTGACGGGTGAGACTGGTGACATCATCAGTTGTTGTAAGGTGAGACTGGTGACGCTAACAGTTGTTGAAGGGTGATACTGGTGACGCTAGCAATGGTTGGCAGGTGATACTGGTGACGCTAGCAGTGGTTGGAAGGTGAGACTGGTGACGCCAGCAGTGGTTGTATGGTGAGACTGGTGACGCCAGCAGTGGTATGAAGGTGAGACTGGTGACGCAAGCAGTGGTTGAAGGGTGAGACTGGTGACACCAGCAGTGGCTGCAGGGTGAGACTGGTGACGCTAGCAGTGGTTGGAAGTTGAGACTGGCGGCGCCAGCATTGGGTGAAGGGTGAGACTGGTGAGGCTAGCAGTGGTTAAAGGGTGAGACTGGTGATGCCAGCATTGGTTGAAGGGTGAGCCTGGTGACGCCAGCAGTGGTTGGAAGGTGGTGGTGGTGGGGTAGACTGGTGACGCTAGCAGTGGTTAAAGGGTGAGACTGGTGACGCTAGCAGTGGTTGGAGGGTGAGACTGGTGACGCTAGCAGTGGGTGAATGGTGAGACTGGTGATGTCAGCAGTGGGTGAAGGGTGAGACTGGTGACGCCAGCAGTGGTTGAAGTGTGAGACTGGTGACGCTAGCAGTGGTTGAAGGGTGAGACTGGTGACGCTAGCATTGGTTGAAAGGTGAGACTGGTGACGCTAGCAGTGGTTGGAAGTTGAGACTGGCGGCGCCAGCATTGGGTGAAGGGTGAGACTGGTGACGCTAGCAGTGGTTAAAGGGTGAGACTGGTGACGCCAGCATTGGTTGAAGGGTGAGCCTGGTGACGCCAGCACTGGTTGGAAGGTGGGACTGGTGACGCCAGCAGTGGTTGGAAGGTGAGACTGGTGACGCTAGCAGTGGTTGAAGGGTGAGACTGGTGACGCTAGCAGTGGTTGAAGGGTGAGACTGGTGACGCTAGCATTGGTTGAAAGGTGAGACTGGTGACGCTAGCAGTGGGTGAATGGTGAGACTGGTGATGTCAGCAGTGGGTGAAGGGTGAGACTGGTGACGCTAGCATTGGGTGAAGGGTGAGACTGGTGACGCTAGCGGTGGGTGAATGGTGAGACTGGTGATGTCAGCAGTGGGTGAAGGGTGAGACTGGTGACGCTAGCATTGGGTGAAGGGTGAGACTGGTGACGCTAGCAGTGGGTGGTAGGGTGAGACTGGTGACGCTAGCAGTGGTTGGAAGGTGATACTGGTGACGCTAGCAGTGGTTTTTTAGGGTGAGCATGGTGACGCTAGCAGTTGTTGGTAGGGTGAGACCGGTGACGCTAGGGTGGTTGTAGGGTGAGCATGGTGACGCTAGCAGTTGTTGGTAGGGTGAGACTGGTGACGCTAACAGTGGTTGTAGGGTGAACATGGTGACGCTAGCAGTTGTTGGTAGGGTGAGACTGGTGACGCAGCAATGGTTGGAGGGTGAGACTGGTGACGCTAGCAGTAGTTGGAAGGTGAGATTGGTGACGCTGGCAGTGGTTGGGAGGTGAGACTGGCGACACTAGCAGTTGTTGGTAGGGTGAGACTGGTGATGCTAGCAGTGGTTGTAGTGTGAGACTGTTGACGCCAGCAGTGGTTATAGTGTGAGACTGGTGACGCTAGCAGTGGTTGGAAGGTGCGACTGGTGACGCTAGCAGTGGTTGGTAGGGTGAGACCGGTGACGCTAGGGTGGTTGTAGGGTGAGCATGGTGACGCTTGCAGTGATTGGTAGGGTGAGACTGGTGACGCTAACAGTGGTTGTAGGGTGAACATGGTGACGCTAGCAGTTGTTGGTAGGGTGAGACTGGTGACGCCAGCAATGGTTGGAGGGTGAGACTGGTGACGCTAGCAGTAGTTGGAAGGTGAGATTGGTGACGCTGGCAGTGGTTGGGAGGTGAAACTGGCGACGCTAGCAGTTGTTGGTAGGGTGAGACTGGTGACGCTAGCAGTGGTTGTAGTGTGAGACTGGTGACGCCAGCAGTGGTTGGAGTGTGAGACAGGTGACGCCAGCAGTGGTTGGAAGGTGCGACTGGTGACGCTAGCAATGGTTGGAAGGTGAGACTGGTGACACTAGCAGTGGCTGCAGGGTGAGACTTGTGACGCCATCAGTTGTTGGAAGGTGAGATTGGTGACACCAGCAGTGGTTGTAGGGTGAGACTGGTGACGCCAGCAGTGGTTGGAAGGTGAGACTGGTGACGCTAGCAATGGTTGAAGGGTGAGACTGGTGACACCAGCAGTGGCTGCAGGGTGAGACTGGTGACGCAAGCAGTGGTTGAAGGGTGAGACTGGTGACACTAGCAGTGGCTGCAGGGTGAGACTGGTGACACCAGCAGTGGTTGGGAGGTGAGACTGGTGACGCCAGCAGTGGTTGTAGAGTGAGACTGGTGACGCTAGCAGTGGTTGGAGGGTGAGACTGGCAGCGCCAGCATTGGGTGAAGGGTGAGATTGGTGACGCTAGCAGTGGTTGGAGGGTGAGACTGGCGGCGCCAGCATTGGGTGAAGCGTGAGACTGGTGACGCTAGCAGTGGCAAAAGGGTGAGACTGGTGACGCCAGCGGTGATTGGAGGGTGAGACTTGTGACGCTAGCAGTGGTAGGAGGTGAGATTGATGACGCTAGCAGTGGTTGGAAGGTGAGACTGGTGACGCTAGCAGTGGTTGGTAGGGTGAGACTGGTGACGCAAGCAGTGGTTGAAGGGTGAGACTGGTGACGCCAGCATTGGTTGGAAGGTGAGACTGGTGACGCTAGCAATGGTTGGAAGGTGAGACTGGTGACGCTAGCAGTGGTTGGAAGGTGAGACTGGTGACGCTAGCAGTGGTTGTAGGGTGAGACTAGTGACGCTAGCAGTGGTTGGTAGGGTGAGACTGGTGACGCCATCAGTGGTTGGAGGGTGAGACTGGTGACGCCAGCAGTGGTTGGAAGGTGAGACTGGTGACGCTAGCAGTGGTTGAAGGGTGAGACTGGTGATGTTAGCAGTGGGTGAAGGGTGAGACTGGTGATGTTAGCAGTGGGTGAAGGGTGAGACTGGTGACTCTAGCATGGGTGGTAGGGTGAGACTGGTGACGCTAGCAGTGGGTGAAGGGTGAGACTGGTGATGTTAGCAGTGGGTGAAGGGTGAGACTGGTGACGCTAGCAGTGGGTGAAGGGTGAGACTGGTGATGTTAGCAGTGGTTGAAGGGTGAGACTGGTGACGCCAGCAGTGGTTGGAAGGTGAGACTGGTGACGCTAGCAGTGGTTGGGAGGTGAGACTGGCAAAGCTAGCAGTGGTTGTAGGGTGAGACTGGTGACGCTAGCAGTGGTTGGAGGGTGAGACTGGTGACGCTAGCAGTGGTTGTAGGGTGAGACTGGTGACGCTAGCAGTGGTTGTAGGGTGAGACTGGCGACGCTAGCAGTGGTTGTAGTGTGAGACTGGTGACGCCAGCAGTGGTTGGAAGGTGAGACTGCTGATGCTAGCAGTGGTTGTAGTGTGAGACTGGTGACGCCAGCAGTGGTTGTAGTGTGAGACTGGTGACGCCAGCAGTGGTTGGAAGGTGAGACTGGTGACGCCAGCAGTGGTTGGAATGTGAGACTGGTGACGCCAGCAGTGGTTGGAAGGTGCGACTGGTGACGCTAGCAATGGTTGGAAGGTGAGACTGGTGACACCAGCAGTGGCTGCAGGGTGAGACTGGTGACGCCATCAGTTGTTGGAAGGTGAGATTGGTGACACCAGCAGTGGTTGTAGGGTGAGACTGGTGACGCCAGCAGTGGTTGGAAGGTGAGACTGGTGACGCTAGCAATGGTTGAAGGGTGAGACTGTTGACACCAGCAGTGGCTGCAGGGTGAGACTGGTGACGCAAGCAGTGGTTGAAGGGTGAGACTGGTGACACCAGCAGTGGCTGCAGGGTGAGACTGGTGACACCAGCAGTGGTTGGGAGGTGAGACTGGTGACGCCAGCAGTGGTTGTAGAGTGAGATTGGTGACGCTAGCAGTGGTTGGAGGGTGAGACTGGCGGCCACAGCATTGGGTGAAGGGTGAGACTGGTGACGCTAGCAGTGGCTAAAGGGTGAGACTGGTGACGCCATCGGTGATTGGAGGGTGAGACTTGTGACGCTAGCAGTGGTAGGAGGTGAGATTGGTGACGCTAGCAATGGTTTGAAGGTGAGACTGGTGACGCTAGCAGTGGTTGGAGGGTGAGACTGGTGACGCTAGCAGTGGTTGTAGGGTGAGACTGGTGACGCTAGCAGTGGTTGTAGGATGAGACTGGCGACGCTAGCAGTTGTTGTAGTGTGAGACTGGTGAAGCCAGCAGTGGTTGGAAGCTGAGACTGGTGACGCTATCAGTGGTTGGAATTTGAGACTGTTGACGCCAACAGTGGCTGGAAGGTGAGACTGGTGACGCTAGCAGTGATTGGAAGGTGAGACTGATGATGCTAGCAGTGGTTGAAAGGTGAGACTGGCGACGCTAGCAGTGGTTGTAGGGTGAGACTGATGACGCTAGCAGTGGTTGGAAGGTGAGACTGGTGACGCTAGCAGTGGTTGTAGGGTGAGACTAGTGACGCTAGCAGTGGTTGGTAGGGTGAGACTGGTGACGCCATCAGTGGTTGGAGGGTGAGACTGGTGATGCCAGCAGTGGTTGTAGTGTGAGACTGGTGACGCTAGCAGTGGTTGGAAGGTGAGACTGGTGACGCAAGCAGTGGTTGAAGGGTGAGACTGGTGACACCAGCAGTGGCTGCAGGGTGAGACTGGTGACGCCATCAGTGGTTGGAAGTGAGATTGGTGACACCAGCAGTGGTTGTAGGGTGAGACTGGTGACGCCAGCAGTGGTTGGAAGGTGAGACTGGTGACGCTAGCAATGGTTGAAGGTGAGACTGGTGACACCAGCAGTGGCTGCAGGGTGAGACTGGTGACGCAAGCAGTGGTTGAAGGGTGAGACTGGTGACACCAGCAGTGGCTGCAGTGTGAGACTGGTGACACCAGCATTGGTTGGGATGTGAGACTGGTGACGCCAGCAGTGGTTGTAGAGTGAGACTGGTGACGCTAGCAGTGGTTGGAGGGTGAGACTGGCAGCGCCAGCATTGGGTGAAGGGTGAGACTGGTGACGCTAGCAGTGGTTGGAGGGTGAGACTGGCGGCCACAGCATTGGGTGAAGGGTGAGACTGGTGACTCTAGCAGTGGCTAAAGGGTGAGACTGGTGACGCCAGCGGTGATTGGAGGGTGAGACTTGTGACGCTAGCAGTGGTAGGAGGTGAGATTGGTGACGCTAGCAATGGTTGGAAGGTGAGACTGGTGACGCTAGCAGTGGTTGGAGGGTGAGACTGGTGACGCTAGCAGTGGTTGAGGGTGAGACTGGACGCTAGCAGTGGTTGTAGGGTGAGACTGGTGACGCTAGCAGTGGTTGTAGTGTGAGACTGGTGACGCCAGCAGTGGTTGGAAGGTGAGACTGGTGACGCTAGCAGTGGTTGGAAGGTGAGACTGGTGACGCCAGCATTGGTTGGAAGGTGAGACTGGTGACGCTAGCAGTGGTTGGAAGGTGAGACTGGTGACGCTAGCAGTGGTTGGAAGGTGAGACTGGTGACGCTAGCAGTGGTTGTAGGGTGAGACTGGTGACGCTAGCAGTGGTTGGAAGGTGAGACTGGTGACGCTAGCAGTGGTTGTAGGGTGAGACTGGTGACGCTAGCAGTGGTTGGTAGGGTGAGACTGGTGACGCCAGCAGTGGTTGGAGGGTGAGACTGGTGACGCCAGCAGTGGTTGGAGGGTGAGACTGGTGACGCCAGCAGTGGTTGGAAGGTGCGACTGGTGACGCTAGCAATGGTGGAAGGTGAGACTGGTGACACCAGCAGTGGCTGCAGGGTGAGACTGGTGACGCCATCAGTTGTTGGAAGGTGAGATGGTGACACCAGCAGTGGTTGTAGGGTGAGACTGGTGACGCCAGCAGTGGTTGGAAGGTGAGACTGGTGACGCTAGCAATGGTTGAAGGGTGAGACTGGTGACCCAGCAGTGGCTGCAGGGTGAGACTGGTGACGCAAGCAGTGGTTGAAGGGTGAGACTGGTGACGCCAGCAGTGGTTGGAGGGTGAGACTGGTGACGCTAGCAGTGGTTGGAGGTGAGACTGGTGACGCCAGCAGTGGTTGTAGGGTGAGACTGGTGACGCTAGCAGTGGTTGGAGGGTGAGACTGGTGACGCTAGCAGTGGTTGAAGGGTGAGACTGGTGACGCTAGCAGTGGTTGGAGGGTGAGACTGGTGACGCTAGCAGTGGTTGAAGGGTGAGACTGGTGACGCCAGCATTGGTTGGAAGGTGAGACTGGTGACGCTAGCAATGGTTGGAAGGTGAGACTGGTGACGCTAGCAGTGGTTGGAAGGTGAGACTGGTGATGCCAGCAGTGGTTGTAGTGTGAGACTGGTGACGCTAGCAGTGGTTGGAAGTTGAGATGGTGACTCAAGCAGTGGTTGAAGGGTGAGACTGGTGACACCAGCAGTGGCTGTAGGGTGAGACTGGTGACGCTAGCAGTGGTTGGAAGGTGAGACTGGTGACGCTAGCAATGGTTGTAGTGTGAGACTGGTGACGCCAGCAATGGTTGGAAAGTGAGACTGGTGACGCTAGCAATGGTTGGAAGGTGAGACTGGTAACGCTAGCAGTGGTTGGAAGGTGAGACTGGTGATGCCAGCAGTGGTTGTAGTGTGAGAGTGGTGACGCTAGCAGTGGTTGGAAGGTGAGACTGGTGACGCAAGCAGTGGTTGAAGGGTGAGACTGGTGACACCAGCAGTGGCTGTAGGGTGAGACTGGTGACGCTAGCAGTGGTTGGAATGTGAGACTGGTGACGCAAGCAGTGGTTGAAGGGTGAGACTGGTGACACCAGCAGTGGCTGTAGGGTGAGACTGGTGACGCCATCAGTTGTTGAAAGGTGAGATTGGTGACACCAGCAGTTGTTGTAGGGTGAGACTGGGGACGCTAGCAATGGTTGTAGTGTGAGACTGGTGACGCCAGCAGTGGTTGGAAGGTGATACTGGTGACGCAAGCAGTTGTTGGTAGGGTGAGACTGGTGACACCAGCATTGGTTGGAGGATGAGACTGGTGACGCTATCAGTGGTTGCAGGGTGAGACTGGTGACGCTAGCAGTGGTTGGAAGGTGAGACTGGCGGCGCCAGCATTGGGTGAAGGGTGAGACTGGTGACGCTAGCAGTTGTTAAAGGGTGAGACTGATGACGCCAGCATTGGTTGAAGGGTGAGCCTGGTGTCGCCAGCAATGGTTGGAAGGTGGGACTGGTGACGCTAGCAGTGGTTGAAGGGTGAGACTGGTGACGCTAGCATTGGTTGAAGGATGAGACTGGTGACGCTAGCAGTGGGTGAAGGGTGAGACTGGTGATGTTAGTAGTGGGTGAAGGGTGAGACTGGTGACGCTAGCATTGGGTGAAGGGTGAGACTGGTGACGCTAGCAGTGGTTGGAAGGTGAGACTTGTGACGCTAGCAGTGGTTGGTAGGGTGAGACTGGTGACGCTAGCAGTGGTGTTTTAGGGTGAGCATGGTGACGCTAGCCGTGGTTGGTAGGGTGAGACCGGTGACATTAGCGGTGGTTGTAGGGTGAGCATGGTGACGCTTGCAGTGGTTGAAGGGTGAGACTGGTGACGCTAGCAGTGGTTGGAAGGTGAGACTGATGACGCTATCAGTGGTTGTAGGGTGAACATGGTGACGCTAGCAGTTGTTGGTAGGGTGAGACTGGTGACGCTAGCAGTGGTTGGAAGGTGAGACTGATGACGCTATCAGTGGTTGTAGGGTGAACATGGTGACGCTAGCAGTTGTTGGTAGGGTGAGCCTGGTGACGCCAGCAGTGGTTGGAAGGTGAGACTGGTGACGCCAGCAGTGGTTGGAAGATGAGACTCGT